>LFZO01000811.1:0-34812 GCA_001578225.1 Pseudocercospora musae
CCTAGTAGCCCTCCTAGCTACGGCGGGCTAGGTCGTTTATACCGAGGAACAAAGGAGGAGCGCGGAGCCCGGTAGACTAAGATGGGTTAACCGGGACTAGTTCTAGTTAATCTAACTAGATGTTAAGCTACAATAGGGCGAGAACTCCTACACGCTTAGAGGGCTTGTCGATTGCGGCTCTTAGGCCAATATCTTGGATAGCATAGTAGCTAAAGAGGCCGGCCTCGCCTTAAGTAACATAGACGCCGAGCGGTATAAGACCCTTAATAGCTAGTCGCTAGCTATAAGTAGTAAATGCCGTATAACCTACGAAGTGTCGGACACGAGCGGTTAGTAGTAGGGCTACGTAGACAATTTCGCCGTTAGAAGGATCTACGGCTTTAACATCGTACTAGGAATGCCCTAGTTAGAACGATGGAACCCTTCGATCGACTTCGTAGCTAAGACGGCTATCTAGAGGAGAAAGGGGGCTCGTAAGTAGCGCGCCTATGCTATATCGGGTCCTTCCGACTTCTCGAGGGTTATGTTAGATAGGGATACGCGTCTCTTTATAATATCGATAGTCAAGATAGACTAAGACGACCCAAATAGCCTCCCGCCGGAGTATGAATACCTCCGTAGGATATTCGAGGAAGGAGACGCGTCCCTACTCCCCGATCATAGTCTACATAAGTTGTCTATCGACCTAATAGAGGGCAAGACCCCTCCTTACAACCCGTTATACAATCTCTCGGAGGCTAAGTTAGCGGTCCTAAGGAAGTACCTCGATGAATACCTCGAAAAGGGCTAGATCCGTCCGTCAAAATCGCTAGCGGGTACCGGTATCCTCTTTACTAAAAAGAAGGACGGTAGCCTACGACTATACGTCGACTACTAGGGCTTGAACGCTATTACGGTAAAGAATCGATATCCCTTGCCCCTTGTATAGGAGTCCTTAGACCGTCTCGCTAATGCTCGGGTCTTTACAAAGCTCGACATTCGGGATGCCTACTATAGGATCCGTATCAAGTAGGGGGATGAGTAGAAGACTACCTTCTATACGAGATATAGGCACTTCGAGTATACTATAATGCTATTTAGGCTTACAAACGCCCTAGCGGCCTTCTAGAGCTATATCCTTAGCGCCTTGTCGGACCTAGTAGACACGGTCTACGTCGTCTATCTAGATAATATCCTAATATACTCCTAAAACCTAGAGGAACATACCCGGCACGTTACTACGGTCCTCGAGAGGCTCTAACGCTACAAGCTATACGCGAAGCTTAGTAAGTACGAGTTCAATAGGGACCGGATTGGGTTCCTTAGCTACATAATTACTCCGAATAGGGTCGAAATAGAGCTAGAGAGGGTCGCAACGGTTAGAGATTAGCCTAAGCCGAGGAGCGTAAGGGATATACGTATCTTTATCGGGTTCGCTAACTACTACCGGCGTTTCATTAGGCACTTCTCCCGAATAGCGGCTCCGCTAAACCGCTTAACGGAATGGGGGCCTAGTGCGGCTAAGGGCGGGCGAAGGCAACGTAAGGAAGAGTCGTAGCGGCTTACCCTAGACGTAGAAGCGAAGTTAGCATTCGACCGGCTTAAGGAGGCGTTCTATACGGCCTTAGTACTAAAGTACTTCGACCTATCCCAACCTATTAGGGTCGAAACGGATGCCTCGACCTACGCTATATCGGGCGTTATAATGTAGTAGTATAGATACGAAGGCAAGACGTACTAGTTCCCGGTAGCCTTCTTCTCGAGGAAGATAAATAGCGTAGAAAGGAACTACGATACCTACGATAGCGAGATACTAGGGGTAGTCGAGTACTTTAAGTACTAGAGGCACTACTTAGAGGGCGCATAGTACTAAGTAGAGGTTATTACGGACTACAACAACCTCAAATGGTTCATGACGACTAAGGAGCTTACGAGGCGTTAGGTTCGCTAGGCCGAATAGCTATCTGTTTTCAACTTCTATATCTCGTACCGTCCGGGGAGGGAAAATGGGGTAGCTAATAGGGCTAGTAGGCGTCCTAACTATATAGACATTAACTACTCTAGCCGCTAGGTAAGCGAAGAGGACTTACGTACTCCCCTCGAGAGGTTATAGAGGTAACTCGTAGGCGAGGAGCCCTAGGATAGGTCGATTAGGGTCGCATCGGTACGACGAGGGCTAGGAGGGTACGGCAAACCCTTCGTCTACCTCGCTAGTATAGCTAAGGTCGGGGAGGTATAAAATAGCCTCGCGAATGCTATTCGGGTAGTACTAGGAACTAACGCCGAGGCGACTAGGATTAGGGCGGCTCTCTAGAGTAGAGACGAGCCGAAGTAGCCGTAGCTAGAGCGATAGAAGGAATCCCAAGGGTTCCTCTTTTACTAGGACGCGATGTACGTACCGGTAGGGCTACTTCGCCTAGAAACCCTCTAGCTCTACTACGACGACCCCATGTTAGGGCACTTTGGGTTCGAAAGGACCCTATAGTTAGTACGGAGAGGGTACTACTAGCCCAAAGGTAGGCACTATGTCAAAGATTACACGCGTAGCTATAAGGCGTATGCCCGAGCTAAGCCGCGGAGGCATCTATCCCATAGGGTACTACACGCTAAGAAACCTTCCGAGGCGCTATAGGAAGATCTAACGCTCGACTTCATTATAGATCTACTACCGAGTAACGTCCTAGGCCAAACCTACGATAGCGTCCTCGTTGTAGTAGATAGATACTCCAAGATAGCCTATTATGTTCCATATCGGAAGGAGATTACCGCTAAGGGGTTAGTAGACATCTTCCTAAGGGAGGTAGTCCGCCTACATAGTATCCTACGGTCTATTACGTCCGATCGGGGACCGATCCTTACCTCTAAGTTCTAGAGTAGCCTCTACTACTACATGGGGGTCCGTAGGGGCCTTAGTACGGCCTACTATCCTTAAACGGATAGTTAGACCGAGCGTTAGAACTAGACGATAGAGCAATACCTACGTATTTACTATAACTTCGAGTAAGACGACTAGGCGCGGCTCCTAAGCCTAGCCGAATTTGTATACAACGATAGTTAGTATGCGGTAATCGGGGCAACTCCCTTCTAGACGTGTAATGTCCGGGACCTACGCTATGCTAGATAGCCCGAAATGCCCTAGGTAGAGGGGAAGGCGCCCCGAGCTAAGGCACTTGTAGCTAGAGTAAGGGACATTCGAGACGGCCTAAAGGCTCGGCTAGAGAAGGCGAAGGAATATTAGGCCCGATAGTACAATAAGGGGCGGAAGCCTAAAACCTACGCCGTCGGCGACTAGGTATACCTTAACGCGAGATTCCTCGATACGGTCCGCTAGTCGAAGAAGCTAGACTACAAGTACGTAGGGCCCTTCCGAGTATAGAAGGTCGTTAATGAAGTAGCGTACCGCCTTGAGCTACCTAAGGGCTTTAATATACATCCTACGTTCTACGTATCCCTCCTCGAGGACTATCTCGAGCCGGAGGTAACCTAAAGGGACTAGGAGGACCCTCCCGAGGTACGGACAAGCGACCTAGATGTGTATAAGATCGAAAGGATTATCCGGAAGGAAAGGGGACCTAAGGGGAAGTAGGAATACCTTGTATCCTAGAAGGGGTATAGGGAGGAGGAGAATACCTAGGAACCGGCGGAGTACCTAAGTAAGGCGGCTCTTAAGGCGTTCGCTAGACGGACGGAGGGTCGGAAGAGACCTCGAAGGAACGTAAGCGCGAGGTAGCGCCTACTCCTAACGCTAATAGCGCGTGCGCCGCCGTAGAACGTTAACATAGTATAGATACGAGCCTTTCCGGCGCTAAATGTAGTCTCCTCTCCCTACTATAGGGCAGTAGCCTTAACACTTAGCAACACGTACCTAGAACGGGACGGAATAGGGCGAAGCGAGGTTACATAGACGAACTCGAGGTCAATTAACCTCGTTCAAATGCATTCGGATATACCTAGCTAACTCCTCGCTTAATAGGGCGCGAACGGCCTAAAATAGACTAACTAGGGGCGACTAGGACTATTAACCCAAGACTCGACTCGTGCTAAGTAAGTATACGGGCCGTCTCGATGCAAAAGGATCCTACTAGGCCCCAAAAGAGTCCTCATCTACCTACCGGCTACGGAAGATCTCGCGAGGGGTTAGAAACTCCCTAGATAGGTCGTTAGCGCTCGGCGACTCCTTTACTAGCTCCGTAAGAGCCGTGCGGGCCTCGCTAGTAGGCATACGACCCAAACCGCGCTAAAACGCCTTAACTTGACCCGCGTATAGTTAAAGGCGGGTACTTAGGCCCTTCGCGACCTCCTTCTAGTCTCTCTCGAGCCCCTTCATCTTCTTTTAGGACGAAACGTAGCTATTTCCAATACGCTTACGCTTCTTGATAGGAGTCTAATCAAATAGGGTTAGTAAGGGCTAAAAGGGGGTCGAAGGAATCCGTACATACCCTAGTAGCTATGTCACGCTCTATCTCCTCTTTCATCGCGGCATTATAGTCCTTCTAAGGACCTAAGAGAGGTTAGCTAAGGCAAGCTAGGGCAAAGGGAGTCGAAACGGACTAGATATGTCAAATTCGGCCTTGCCTATGTAAGCATAGAGGTTGCCGGTGCCCTCGAAACGTAGATACTTCCTAGGGGGTATTGGTTAGCGTAACTCGATCCTACACGAGCTAATACGTACTTCTTAACCTTCTCGTAGACCGACATATAAGCTTAGTAGGCCTCTCGGGCCTTCTTTTCGTTAGTCGGGGCGTCTAGGGCCTCCTAGCGTAACTAGTTAGCCGCCTTGATAGTAGGCTTATACTCTACGGGAATCTAGACGTAAGTTAGCCCTATTCGAGCCATCTCGAGCCGAAGCGACTTACTTAGAAGTAGCCCGAGCTACGGGAGGTACACTTTAGATAGTCGAAGTACTTAGTCTCGTTAGTAAGGTCTTCCTTACGGTTAGACGGGTCAATTTAGGGGTACATGGCCTTAAGAAGGCTAATACGGCTTCTACCGGTATAGCCCTACATGACATTAGTACAATTGAGGCATGGATTACTATTGAACTTCATGCGGGTAGCCATCGGGCCGAAACGGTCTAAAAGGACTTAGGGCGATGCAAAGGCGACTAGCGATGGCTAATAAGGGCGCTACTACTAGAAGGAAGGGGGCTGCTATACCAAGTTAGCCCGAACTACCTTAAGAAGGGTCGAATATAGCTTGCTCCCTCCGGCGCTAGGCGTAGGGGATAGTGGAGCGGTAGTATTGGAAGACATACCTAGAGGGTGTGTATTGTAAAAGGGACCAATTTGAATAGACTTAGATGGCTTAAATCCCCGCGGCGGTGCGGCGATAGCGTTATCGCTACCTAAGTAAGCTTTTCGAACAATAGTAAGGTTCACTTTGCATGTAATAATGGACCGCAAGTGAAGTTTTCTATTTCTAGCCTCCGGGACGTAGGCCTATAGAGGGGGGGGGCAATGTTACGATTACGGCCTAGCCGGCCTATTTACGGGCCTAGTCGGCCCATCTAGAGTCGAAATAGGCCAAGAAGGGCCGGGGCGGCCCGTCTTGGCCTATAGGCATATATCTTCTCTCTAGATACCTCTCTTCCCTTTCTTCTTTAGCAATTCGAGTAGTTCTAATCGAGTACTATACACTACGCATTATATACCTCCTTTACACTCTTCGAGATTATCGTTACTAGAGCTAAGCAATATTCGGAGATACTACTTGTCTAGTTTTAGAAGCTTATTCGTAAGGACTTCGTAGAGGCAAATATAATAGTACCTTCGTATATCGATTAGATAATATTTAGTAATAGTATAGGGCGGAAAGGCTTCGTTAGGTAGCGTATAGATCCATTAGATAGATACTATTATTCTTAGCTAAAGATATCTAACTATAAAGAAGAGCTACTTAATAATATTATTACTATACGAGATAAACGTAAAGCGAAGCTAGAAGATTAGTATAAAGTTAATATCGTCCGTTAGGCGCAAGAGACTATAAAGAATAAGATAAGAATAGTAGCTAGCTACTCTTAGTTAGTAGAAGACGCCTAGATAGGAGATAGAGATATTGTTACTTACTAGTAAGAATAGACCTAGAGGTATCGAATTGGCCTACGTAGGCCGCGCTAATATTAGATCTATTCGTACTTCTAGTACTATACAAGGTACCTTGTATATAGAATAGCGTATAATAATAGAAGGGTTATAGAATATATCTAATTTAATATTATTATAGGATAATAGACAATACTTGGAGATACTAGTAGCTTCTCGTAAGAAGTTAGCTATTGTCTAAGACGCCTTTATAGCTATATCTCGTATTAAAGAACGCAAACTAGAGGCTAATCTTGTATAGATAGAGCGCGAGAATAATAATACTATTACTATATAGAAGTTAGCTAATAATGTAAAGGAACGTAATAAGATAAGAGATAAGAGGGAAGCTAAGCGTAAAGTAGCTAGAAGGTAGGGATAGCTCGAGCGTAATAGTATACTCGATAATAAGCTAAACAAGATAAGTAGTAATAATAAGGATAGATATAGGAAGTAGGACGATAAGTTAGATACTATATTAGTAGGGTTAAGGAACAATTTTAGTAAGTAGTTTAATGTTTAGGTATTAGTAGTAGCCTAGCGATATTTAATAGAAACGCTAGTATTTAGAATATCCGTATCCTCTAACAAATTAGTAAGCTTTTCGATACTTAGTATATATACTCTTTCTATCCGTTATTTCTTATATACTACGAGTCCTATAGAAAGTACCTAATATCGATACCTAAGCCGGGTCTTAGTATTCCGCTATACTATTAGATTTCTACTATTTACTTTATAAATTCTTTACCGTAATAATAATAACTATTATCTATCGCTAGGTATATTTAGACCTATATATTCATTAAGCGTCGGCGCTCTATACTTAAATCTATCCCTAATTACGTCTAGAATGCGTAGATCTAGCGTATCTTCCTAGCGGAGATAAACTATATAGTTATATAGGAAAACTAATACTCTCTAGAATAGCGCAATCGGCTAGTTTATAGGCTAGAGGTTATTATAGAAGTAATTAAGCGACTAGTACGTTTCTATCTTTCTAAATACCTATTCTATACTAATCTAGACTAATAATAGTTTAGTATTGAATTTCCGTTCGTTTAGCTCGAGATAGCGATAATCCTATATATACGTAAAAGGAGCGATATAGCTATATAACCTATAATAGGCATTGTCGCTAACGACGAAGAGATGCGGCCTATCTTCGAAGAGATTAGTAAAGCGCTCTTCTAGATCTATACGCTAGAATATAGTCTAATCGTAATAAGCTCTAACCTCTAGTAACGATATATAAACTACGAGTCTATCTAGCGCTATTATAGCCTAGTATTTGAGACCCTAACCCTTGTAATAAGGGCTATATACTACCTTCGCTATTGTCGGGTCTTACGGTATATAGAACGACTAGAATATACTATCGATAAAGCCCTATACCCTATCCTCGTAGAAGCTATCTTTATTAAGGATATCTACTCGCTATCTATACTAGTAAAGCTTCTCGTACGTTAGACTAGGCTACTAATAGATTAAATCGCTATAACGCTCGTAGATCTCGTAAAGGGCTCTATAGAATATACGATACGTAGTACTCGGATAGTATAAAAGAGGTATAGGCTACGTAGTATATAGTACTCGATTAGAACTACTCGAATTGCTAAAGAAGAAAGGGAAGAGAGGTATCTAGAGAGAAGATATATGCCTATAGGCTAAGATAGGCCGCCCCGGCCCTTCTTAGCCTATTTCGACTCTAGATAGGCCGACTAGGCCCGTAAATAGGCCGACTAGGCCGTAATCGTAACATTGCTCCCCCCCTCTATAGGCCTACGTCCTAGAGGCTAGAAATGGAAAACTTTACTTATAGTCTATTATTATATATAAAGTAAACCTTACTATTGTTCGAAAAGCTTACTTAGGTAGCAATAACGCTATCGCCGTACCGCTATAGGGATTTAAGCTATCTAAGTCTATTCAAATTAGTCCCTTTTACAATACATACCCTCTAGGTATGTTTTGTAATACTACCGCTCTACTATCCCCTACGCCTAGCGCCGGAGGAAGCAAGCTATATTCGACCCTTCTTAAGGCGGTTTAGGCTAACTTGGTATAGTAGCTCCCTTTCTTCTAGTAGTAGCGCCCTTATTAGTTATCGCTAGTCGCCTTTACATTACCCTAAGTCCTTTTAGACCGTTTCGGCCTAATAGCTATCCGTATAAAGTTCAATAGTAATCTATACCTTAACTATACTAATATTATATAGGGCTATACCGGTAGAAGCCGTATTAGCCTTCTTAAGGCTATATACCCCTAAATTGACTCGTCTAACCGTAAGGAAGACCTTACTAACGAGACTAAGTACTTCGACTATTTAAAGTATACCTCTCGTAGCTCGGGCTACTTCTAAGTAAGTCGTTTCGGCTCGAGATAGCTCGAATAGGGCTAACTTACGTCTAGATTCCTATAGAGTATAAGCCTACTATTAAGGCGGCTAACTAGTTACGCTAGAAGGCCCTAGATGCCCTAACTAACGAAAAGAAGGCCCGAGAGGCCTACTAAGCTTATATATTAGTCTACGAGAAGGTTAAGAAGTACGTATTAGCTTATATAGGATCGAGTCGCGCTAACTAGTACCCCCTAAGAAGTATCTATATTTCGAGGGCACTAGTAACCTCTATACTTATATAGGTAAGGCCGAATTTAATATATCTAGTCCGTTTCGACCCCCTTTACCCTAGCTTACCTTAGCTAACCTCTCTTAGGTCCTTAGAAGGACTATAATACTATAATAAAAGAGGAGATAGAGCGTAATATAGCTACTAAGGTATATATAGATTCCTTCGACCCCTTTTAGCCCTCGCTAACCCTATTTAATTAGACTCTTATTAAGAAGTATAAGCATATTAGAAATAGCTACATTTCGTCCTAAAAGAAGATAAAGGGACTCGAGAGAGACTAGAAGGAGGTCGCGAAGGGCCTAAGTACCCGCCTTTAACTATACGTAGATTAAGTTAAGGTATTTTAGCGTAGTTTAGGTCGTATGCCTACTAGCGAGGCCTATATAGCTCTTATAGAGCTAGTAAAGGAGTCGCCGAGCGCTAACGACCTATCTAGGGAGTTTCTAACCCCTCGCGAGATCTTCTATAGCTAGTAGGTAGATAAGGACTCTTTTAGGGCCTAGTAGGACCCTTTTGTATCGAGACGGCCTATATACTTACTTAGTACGAGTCGAGTCTTAGGTTAATAGTCCTAGTCGCCTCTAGTTAGTCTATTTTAGGCTATTCGCGCCCTACTAAGTAAGGAGTTAGCTAGGTATACCCGAATGCATTTAAACGAGGTTAATTAACCTCGAGTTCGTCTATATAACCTCGCTTCGCCCTATCCCGTCCCGTTCTAGGTATGTATTACTAAGTATTAAGGCTACTACCCTATAGTAGGGAGAGGAGAGTATACCTAGCGCCGGAAAGGCTCGTATCTATACTACATTAACGTTCTATAGCGGCGTACGTATTATTAGCGTTAGGAGTAGGTACTACCTTACGCTTACGTTCCTTCGAGGTCTCTTCCGACCCTCCGTCCGTCTAGCGAATACCTTAAGAGCCGCCTTGCTTAGGTACTCCGCCGGTTCCTAGGTATTCTCCTCCTCCCTATACCCCTTCTAGGATATAAGGTATTCCTACTTCCCCTTAGGTCCCCTTTCCTTCTAGATAATCCTTTCGACCTTATATATATCTAGGTTGCTTATCCGTACCTTAGGAGGATCCTCCTAGTTCCTTTAGGTTACCTCTAGCTCGAGATAGTCCTCGAGGAGGGATATATAGAATGTAGGATATATATTAAAGCCCTTAGGTAGCTTAAGGTAGTATACCGCTTTATTAACTACCTTCTATACTCGGAAGGGCCCTATATACTTATAGTCTAGCTTCTTCGACTAGTAGACTATATCGAGGAATCTTACGTTAAGGTATACCTAGTCGCTAACGGTATAGGTTTTAGGCTTCTACTCTTTATTATACTATCGGGCCTAATATTCCTTCGCCTTCTCTAGCCAAGCCTTTAAGCCGTCTCGAATGTCCTTTACTCTAGCTATAAGTACCTTAGCTTAGGGCGCCTTCCCCTCTACCTAGGGCATTTCGGGCTACCTAGTATAGTATAGGTCCTAGACATTATATATCTAGAAGGGAGTTGCCCTAATTACTATATACTAACTATCGTTGTATACAAATTCGGCTAGGCTTAGGAGGCGTACCTAGTCGTCTTGCTCGAAGTTATAGTAAATATATAGGTATTACTCTATCGTCTAGTTCTAATACTCGGTCTAACTATCCGTTTAGGGATAGTAGGCTATACTAAGGCCCCTATAGATCCTTATGTAGTAGTAGAGGCTACTCTAGAACTTAGAGGTAAGAATCGGTCCCCGATTAGACGTAATAGACTATAGGATACTATATAGATAGACTACCTCCCTTAAGAAGATATCTACTAGCCCTTCGGTAGTAATCTCCTTCCGATATAGAACGTAATAGGCTATCTTAGAGTATCTATCTACTATAACGAGGACGCTATCGTAGGTCTAGCCTAGAACGGTACTCGGAGGTAGATCTATAACGAAGTCGAGCGTTAGATCTTCCTATAGCGCCTTAGAGGGTTTCTTAGTATACAATATCCTATAGGGCAAGTACCTCCGAGGCTTTACTCGGATATACGCCTTATAGCTATGCGTATAATCCTTAACGTAGTACCTAACTTTAGGCTTGTAGTATCCTCTCCGCACTAGCTATAGGATTCTTTCGAACCTAAAGTGCCCCAATATAGGGTCGTCGTAGTAGCGCTAGAGGATTTCTAGGCGAAGTAGGCCTACTAGTACGTATATCGCATCCTAGTAGAAGAGGAATCCCTAGGATTCCTTCTACTATACTAGCTATAGCTATTATAGCTTATCTCTATTCTAGAGAGCTATCCTAACCCTAATCGCCTCGGCATCGGTCCCTAGTACTATCTAGATAGTATTCGTAAGGCTATCCTATACCTTCCCGACCTTAGCTATACTAGCGAGGTAGACGAAGGGTTTGCCGACTCCTTCTAGCCCTCCTCGTACCGAGGCGACCCTTATCGACCTATCTTAGGGCTCCCCGCCTATGAGTTACCTCTATAACCTCTCGAGGGGAGTTCGTAAGTCCTCTTCGTTTACCTAGCAACTAGAGTAATTAATATCTATATAGTTAGGACGCCTACTAGCCCTATTAGCTACCCTATTCTCCCTTCCTAGGTAGTACGAGATATAGAAGTTAAAGATAGAGAGCTACTCGGCCTAACGAACCTAACGCTTCGTAAGCTCCTTAGTCGTTATAACCTATTTAAGGTTGTTATAGTCTATAACGACCTCTACTTAGTACTACGCGCCTTCTAAGTAGTACCTCTAGTACTTAAAGTACTTAACTATCCTTAGTATCTCGCTATTATAGATATCGTAGTTCCTTTCTATACTATTTATCTTCTACGAGAAGAAGGCTACTAGGAACTAGTATGTCTTGTCCTCGTACTTATACTATTGTATTATAACGCCCGATATAGCGTAGGTCGAGGCGTCCGTTTCGATCCTAATTAGTTAGGATAGGTCGAAGTACTTTAGAACTAGGGCTATATAGAACGCCTCCTTAAGCTAGTCGAATACTAACTTCGCTTCTATATCTAAGGTAAGCTACTACGACTCTTCCTTACGTTACCTCTACCTACCCTTAGCTATATTAGGCCCCCGCTCCGTTAAACGATTTAGCGGGGTAGCTATCTAGAAGAAGTGCCTAATAAAGTACCGGTAGTAGTTAGCGAACCTAATAAAGATACGTATATCCCTTACGCTCCTCGGCTCGGGCTACTCTCTAATCGTTACGACCCTTCTTAGCTCTATTTCGATCCTATTTAGGGTAATTATGTAGCTAAGGAACCCAATCCGGTCCCTATTAAACTCGTACTTACTAAGCTTCGTATATAGCTTATAGCGTTAGAGCCTCTCGAGGATAGTAGTAACGTACCCGATATATTCCTCTAGGTTTTAGGAGTATATTAGGATATTATTTAAATAGAAGATATAGATTATATCTACTAGGTCCGATAAGGCGCTAAGGATGTAGCTTTAGAATACCGCTAGGGCGTTTATAAGCCCGAATAGTATTATAGTATACTCGAAGTACCTATATCTCGTACGGAAAGCGGTCTTCTACTCGTCCCCCTACTTAATACGGATCCTATAGTAGGCATCTCGAATGTCGAGCTCGTAAAGACCCGAGCATTAGCGAGACGGTCTAAGGACTCCTATATAAGGGGCAATAGGTACCGATTCTTTACTATAATAGTATTTAAGTTCCTATAGTCGACGTATAGCTATAGGCTACTATCTTTCTTCTTAGTAAAGAGGATGCCGGTACCTACTAGGGACTTTAATAGGTAGATTTAGCCCTTCTCGAGGTATTCATCGAGGTACTTCCTTAGGGCTACTAACTTAGTCTCCGAAAGATTATATAACGGATTGTAGGGAGGGGTCTTGCCCTCTATTAGGTCGATAGATAACTTATGTAGGCCGTAATCGGGAAGTAGGGACGCGTCCCCTTCCTCGAATATCCTATAGAGGTATTTATACTCTAGTAGGAGGCTATTAGGGTCGTCTTAGTCCGTCTTAACTATCAATATTACGAAGAGGCGCGTATCCTTATCTAATATAGCTTTCGAGAAGTCGGAAGGACCCGATATAGCGTAGGCGCGCTATTTACGGGCCCCCTTTCTCCTCTAGATAGCTATCTTAGCTATAAAGTTAATCGAAGGGTTCTATCGTTCTAACTAGGGCATCCCTAGTACGATAGTAAAGCTATAGATCCTTCTAATAGCGAAATTGTCTACGTAGCCTCGCTACTAACTACTTATGTCCGATACTTTGTAGGTTATATAGTATTTACTACTTATAGCTAGCGACTAGCTATTAAGGATCTTATACTAATCGGTATCTATATTACTTAGGATAAGGCTAGCCTCTTTAGCTACTATACTATCCAAGATATTAGCTTAGGAGCTATAATCGATAAGCCCTCTAAGTATATAGGAGTTCTTGCCCTACTATAGCTTAATATCTAGTTAGATTAACTAAAACTAGTCCCGGTCGATCCTTCTTAGTCTATCGGGCTCCGCGCTCCTCCTTTACTCCTTAGTATAAACGACCTAGCCCGCCGTAGCTAGGAGGGCTACTAGGCGGGTTTATCTTTTCCCGATTCTAGATTATAGGTAGGGCATTAGGGCTTCTTATAGCCTATCTTACTATAGTACTAGTACTAGGGGACCTCTTTGTCCTTCTCGGACCTACTAAGGGCGCTCTAGCGCCTCTATAGGAAGCTTCGGCCCTTCCTACCTCGGCTACGACCTCCCGAGCCTCTAGATAGCTTGTCTAGGGCCGAGCTAGTAGCGCTATTGTCTAAGTCGGAGCGGCCGCGCTTCTTATTGCCCTAGTCTTTATCCCTACGGGACCTATACTCGTTCTCTAGCGAGTAGTAGTAGGTATTCGCTACCTCTTCCGCTTCGATTAGTATTCGGAAGCGCTATTAGCCTACCTCGATACGATAGCGGATCTTCCTATCTATAGCTACTACGAAGTCGTATATTATGTAATCCTAGTAGTCCTTTTCGACCTTATCCTACTAGATCTTTATATAGTCTAGTAGCTCGGATAGGATACGATTCCCCTAGTTAGCCTACTTTAGCCTATCTAGGGCTAATTAGTAGCGTTCCTCTTTCGTCCCTATAGAGTCTAGCATTACCTACTTTATCTTTTCCTAAGTATACTCCTCGAGGCCTAAATACCTAGTATATCGCTTCTATTTAACTTGCTACTCCCTTTCTATCTATTCTTCGGCTAGGTCTATTTTCATTTCTTCTATAGAATAGATATAAGGGGCCCGCCTAAAGATACGGTCGTAGTCGGTAATCTATTAGTCGTAGTCTATACGCCCCTTGCCTTCGAATATATAGAGGTTCCTCGCCTTAGGGATAGCCGACCCTATAGGTATAGAAGGTAGTATAGCGGAGGCTATACCTAGTTAGATACCCCCTTACTCTGTAAGGAGGGAGGCTTTATAAGCTATATCGGCTATCCTTTTCCTAAGATAGGCTAACTCGAGGCGCTACTTAGCCTATTTAGCCCGTTCTTCTTTACGCCGGAGCTAGGCCGCTAGGACCTCGTCGTTACGGTCCTCTTTAGCGTCGCCCTACCCCTTATTATTATCGATAGTGTCCCCTAGCGAGTCGTTAGCTAGGGTAGAGGAATTATTGTCCTACTTGTCGAGCTAAGGAGGGCCGATAGGTATAAATGGATTATAAACTACAATAGAAGCTACAAGGAATAGTAGGGGCTAAAGTAGGAACAGTAAGTGTGTTGTTGTTATTCTATAGGTTAGAGCTAAACCTGAAAGGTGTTAGCTTGGATTAGTTACATAATAGTCATTATGTAATCTAGTCTACCTTAGCATCCCTTACTAGGTTACTAACTAGACTATATATTCCAATACTCCTACTTAGATTAGTTAGTCTATAAATCCCAATTCTAACTAATATAATCCAATAAGAATTTCAATTAGCCAATTAGGTACAATGGCTTCTAGATTAGCATAGTGTATCCAATCTACTAGGTTCAATTCCTAGATCTAGTGTTTTCTTGCTTAGTGGATTTTGAATCCTCTAAGTAAGAACTTTTGTCCCTTTTAATGTTATGCTAGCTACAATTGCCTAATAAATTCCTAGAACTATAGCCCTATCTTTGGCTTAGTTAGGCTATTAGCTACTATCTCTTTTATTAGAGTGTATTCTACTACAATCTTTCTTTACTACTAAAGATTTCTAACCTTGTTAAAACTAATATTAATATGTTTTGATCTCTTATAGGTATAGGTATCTTTAATAAGGGTCAAAGCTACCTAGTTGTTATCCATAATCTAAATAGGTCTAACCTTATTCACTATATTAGAATTTCCTTTAATTAATAGTTAGAATAAGTATTCTCCTACTAACTATGCATAGTCCATCTCCCTTAGGAGTGCTATAAGGAATTGAGATTGCTTTGTACATGCATTCATTACTATGTACTTAGCTTCTATAGTTAATATAGTAACTAACTTCTACTTCTTGCTTATCTAAGAAACTAGTAATCTATAGAGAAAGAAGATGCTTCTAAGGATTAAGACTCTATTAGCTTTGTCTATTGCATAATTAGAGTCTAAATATCCTATTAGCTTTCCTCTACCCCTCCTAAACATTAATCCTAGGCTTAGGAATAATCTTAGGTATCTAGCTAGTTTCCTAAGTACTTTCAAATATCTCTTAGATAGATCTAATACATATAATCTAAGTCTTCCAAGTATAAAAGTAATGTTAGGTCTTGTTATAGTCATTGGCTATATCTACGTACTATTCTAGCTCTAGTACTTAGTCTTGTTATACCTTTCTTTATCTAAGTTAGATTTCCTTAGACTTTTATAGCTGTTAAGTAGTGACAAGGTTAGGTAGGCCATTTCCTTAGTTATTCTAAACTTTGCAAGGTTTTCCTAGATATAGTGTTCTTAGTTAAGCTTTAGAGTACTATTAGGTCTATCTCTAGTAAGCTTCATTCTAAGAATCTTGATTAGTTCACCTAGATCTTTGATCTTAAACACCTTGCCTAGTTCCTTCTTAAACTAAAGAACATCTTCTAGCTTTAGTACTATAATAGGAATGTTATCTACATAGGTAAGAACTATTAGGTTCCTTCCTCTATAGATAAGCAAACATAGGTCTACCTTTAACTAGTAGAATCCTATTTCCTCTAGCTTTAAGATACATAGCTTGTTCTAGTCTCTTGCTACTTGTTTTAGGCTATACAAGCTCCTTAGGATTTTTAGTACTATACCTTATAGGATTTCTATACCTAGTAGTAGGATTATATAGATGTCTTCTTATAGGATACTTTTAGTAAATACATTGTTCATATCTACTTAGTATAGCTCTAGATCCTTTTCATATATAGTAGCTATAAACACTTTAAGTATATTATGCCTAACTATTAGTACAAATGTCTCCTAGAAATCTATCCCAAATTTCTAAGAAAACCCCCTTATAACTAGTCTTGCTTTAAACTTGTTAATTGCTCTACTAATTAGTCTCTTTACATTAAATACCCATTTTGAAGTAACTAGGTTTGCTCCTTTTAGTAGAACTACCTAATCCTAGGTATAGTTGCTTCTAAATGTAATTAGTTCCTTCTAGATTGTATCTTCCTATATATAACCCTATTTAGGATCTTGTATTGCCTCTTAATAGGTTCTTAAGATTAGAACCTCCTATCTTTATATAATCCCTAGTATAAAGGTAGGGAATACAACCTTACAAACATACTCTAGAAGTTCATCTATCCAATCTATACTTAGATCTAGGTCTTTTATTATATAGATGAAGGCCCTATAGTGCTTAGCTTCTAGGAACTCATCCTCCTCTAATTCTCTTAGTCTCTTTTGTATAGTTAATCTTGTAATCATACTATACACTCTTTCTTCCCTTAACCCTTTATTAGAGATTAATCTCCTTCTCTTTAAATTCCCCTCCTAAGCCTAGGCATCCTAGTTGTCTTACTAAGGTTTCTCTTGGCTCTAATTAGGGGCCTGTTTCTCTTAGCTCTAATTAGGGGCCTACTATTCATTATTTTATTCTTTTTCTTCTAGATCTATTATTACCTAATATTAGTAAATGTCCTTTAGTAGTAGAGGTAGTCGGACCTACAATGGTTTAATATCTAGGTTCTCCTTCCTTAGTCTACTAACTAGGTTCCTTACTAGAGCTTAGCTTGGCTAGTTGAGTCTAGGAACATTCAATATCATATCCCCTCCTTTCTTATTCTTAAACTAGATAGTATTATTGTAATTTCTCATAGCCCTTATGTTAGGCTCCTAGAACTGCTACATCTTGGATGTATTAGGTATATACCTAATGAATATAGCATCTTTGCCCCTATTCATGAGCTTATCTAATCTTATCCCTACTAGCTAAGGTTTAGTATCTATATATACAACTACTCTACATCCCTAAACCCTAAAGTACGATATAGAAGGTCTCTTTCTAGTAAAGGCTTCCTCTAGTAAAACCTTAAATCCATTAATATCTAGCCTATTTAGTAGGGCATTTCTTATAATAGTATAGGTAGCTAATGCTTCTAGCCAGAATTCAACTAGTATGTTTGAATCTTCTAGCATTACCCTAACATATTCCTTAGATGTCTAGATTAACCTTTCTATAACTCTATTTTAGATTGAGTTATATGCTTTAGTTATATAATAAGAGATTCTAGATTCCTTCTCCTACTACTTAAGTAATGCAAGCAATTCTCTTACTCTATTACTTCTTACTACCTAGAGCTAATTCCCTAATTAGAGCTTAGCTTTTCTTCTCTATCCCTACAATATATTTGCTACATCTTCTCTTGATTTTAATAGGAATACCTACTTCTTCCTTAAAAAGTTATTAACAATCTTAAGCTACTATTTGAAACCTAGTCTTAAGATAGGTAATAGTCTATAGATATTAATTAAGATAAGGGAAAGCCTAGCTAGCTTTCTCTTAGTCTCCTTTCCCCTATGTTTTTTCATTTTGGCTAGAGAATACATCCTATAGGGCTAATGCTTTGTAGGGACAGGAATTTTGTCCTTTAGGTTAGTTACTTTATAAAGGTCTTTTAGTAATCCTTCTCTAAAGTGTCTAACTCTTCTATGCTATAGCTCCTACTAATCCTAGTTAGTCTAGGCTATAAAGGCATAGGTACTATTATTCACTAAATCCTAGGGAATGTACATATATACAAGTTCATCTAGGTCTTGGCTAATTTCCTTAATGAATAGTACTCCTCCTAAAAGCCTTGTCTAGATAACTAGCTTTCTATTAGGTAAGTAAAGTATGAATTTTAGTAGTTAAACACTAAACTGCTTACTAAACTAGTTCTAAGAAACAAGATTGACTCTAAGCCTAGGTATAAAGAGAACACCTTTTAACATAATCTATTTGCCTTTCCTTCTATCTATAACTATACTCCTAATATATATAGCTATTAAGTAGCTATCCTTAACCTTAATCTACTTTTTCCTCTTAAGAGGCTTTAGGTCTCTAAAGAGTGATTCTTAGTTAGTTATATAGATAGAAGTATAGGAATTAAGTAGCTACTTAGATAGCTTATACTTGCCTTTTGCTTTAATAGTTAAATAAGCTACCTTATTAATATCTTCTTCCTTAGAGGGGAGAGATAATTTAGAGGATGCCTCTACATCTTATACTATATAGGCTTTCTTAGAAGATAGTTTCCTAGTCTTCTTCTCTAGGGATTATATCTTTAGGCTTAGTTTCTTTACTATCTCTTTAAGTTACTCTTTGTCTAGTAAAGATCCCCTCCTAGCTCTAGATAGGGATTGTTTCTTTACTATCCTATAGCTTTGTCTTAGCTAGATAGCTACTTTTGCCTTGTCTAGGCTAGGGCACTCTTTAATCTAATGCTTCCCTCTATATAGGAAGTATAATGAGTCTCTACTNTCTAGTAAAGATCCCCTCCTAGCTCTAGATAGGGATTGTTTCTTTACTATCCTATAGCTTTGTCTTAGCTAGATAGCTACTTTTGCCTTGTCTAGGCTAGGGCACTCTTTGATTTAATGCTTCCCTCTATATAGGAAGTATAATAAGTCTCTACTAGCTCCTACCTAGTTCCTTTTCTTAGTAAACATAGCTATCTCCTAGCTTATTATCTACTCTTGCTTTTCTCTTAGGATTCTAAGGATGTTCTATAGGCTAAGGTCCTACCTTAGGTTAATCCTATCCCTAATAGTACTAAATGTTTCTAGAAGGGCCGCTAGTAACTACTAAATTTTCCTCTCCTTAGTCTTAATATCCTTAAACTAGGGAGAGATAGATACCGCCTTCCTAGCTATACTACTTAGGCTCTACTATGCTTTATTAATTGTCTAACCCTCTTCTATACTAAAATTAGTATACTACTAGAGTAAACTTCTCCCTATTACCTATAGTTTCCTCTTATATTTCCCTTTTGCCTAGTCCTATAAATGCTTTATATGTTTAAGCTCTTAACATTTATCTTAATTATCTTCTAAAATGCTAATAAACATTTCATACAATGCTATTGCATTGTGAACCTTATAGCTTACTCTTCTAATTAACTAGTCTAAAGATTCTAATAATGTTGTTAAGATATACTTAGATAGTATAGATACTAGGATGTTGAGGACTACTTTATCTAGTACCTATTCAACCTTTAGCTTTATTAGGTACATCCTAATAATCTTAAACCATGATTCATGATTCTCCCTTATTAAGATTAGTACAGCCCTTCTCTTACTAATTCTACCTTCTTAATCCATGATTTCTTTTATAAATCAAACCTAAACAAACTCTAGAAACAAGCTCTTTCTTTAGTCTAGAAATAATAGTTTCTAAATAGCTATCTTCCTTGGTTAGTAGATCCTTAGCTCTACTAGGCCTATTAGTTTTAAAGGTTACTAAAAACTTGGTACAGATTCCTACTCTATAGGGCTAATGACTTCCTCAAGTCCTTCCTAACTGTTACAAGCTATTGATTAGGGTATTGGTAGTACTAAGTACTGAATCTAAGGCTTATCTAAAGGGGCTTAAGACTTAGGCTTATCTATTCCCTTTATACTCTAAGCGATCCAATACGCCTTAAGCAAGTGTACCTTACTAGGTTCTTTTATAGCTTATATGTATAGGGCTTCTTTATACAATGTATATAGGTCTACCTCAAGTCTCCCTCTCCTGTTTTGCCTCTTCCTTCTAGGACTAGACTTATAGGTTTAGGAGTAACTTATACTACTTTAGTCTTTCTACCTTATAGTTGCAAACCCGGGCTTATAACCTATCGAGCTAAGGAGGGCCGATAGGTATAAATGGATCATAAACTATAATAGAAGCTACAAGGAATAGTAGGGGCTAAAGTAGGAATAGTAAGTGTATTGTTATTATTCTATAGGTTGGAGCTAAACCTAAAAGGTATTAGCTTGGATTAGTTACATAATAGTTATCATGTGATCTAGTCTGCCTTAGTATCCCTTGCTAGGTTACTAACTAGACTATATATTCCAACACTACTTGGTATTAGGAAAGTTTTCCTAGTTATCTTCTTAGCTAACCGGGTTGGATACCGAGGCCTTTGCTTTTTTTTGTACTATTTTAAGTACTACGTAGTACGCTTTAGAAGAGCAATTCGTATATAAAAGAGGTATAGGCTACGTAGTATATAGTACTCGATTAGAACTACTCGAATTACTAAAGAAGAAAGGAAAGAGAGGTATCTAGAGAGAAGATATATA
Organism: Pseudocercospora musae; assembly: GCA_001578225.1. Classification (NCBI taxonomy): domain Eukaryota; kingdom Fungi; phylum Ascomycota; class Dothideomycetes; order Mycosphaerellales; family Mycosphaerellaceae; genus Pseudocercospora; species Pseudocercospora musae. The sequence continues at coordinate 20,405 of LFZO01000811.1, forward strand.
CCTATAGGCCAAGACGGGCCGCCCCGGCCCTTCTTGGCCTATTTCGACTCTAGATAGGCCGACTAGGCCCGTAAATAGGCCGACTAGGCCGTGATCGTAATAGATAGCTACTAAGTAGCGTAGATTGTCTATACTAGCGATCCGGATACGCTAACTTCTAGTATAAGATATAGACTACTTGTCGTACTATAGCTCTATAACCTTTATAGTTTACTCGGTACCTAGGATTACCCTAAATAGCGGTAGCAAGACAATCAATCTAGCTCTTTATAAGCCGATAGAGCCTACGGATATTCTCGTTATATTTATCGTCTATAGATTAGTTTACTACGTAGGTAGATATACGGAAGGACTCTCTATTATCCGGAGCCCTTACTCTATACTAGATCTAGTTAGTTAGGTCCTTAAATAGGCTCTAGTTAAGTATTAAATTCGCCGTAGAGGTAACGATATATTAATACCTCTATAGGAGCCGTTATCGCGTTAAAACCTAAGTCTCTAAGTCGTCGTCTACCCCTTCGAGTAATAGTAGGAGCTTAGCGGCTATAATAGATATATTTATCTCGATTACGCGTAAATTGATATATGTAAACTATACGGCACTATACTACTAAGGGGATAGCAATTAAGCTTCTATATATTACTATTTTAACTATACGAGATTAATAACCGAGGATAGTATTATTGCCTTCGAGACAATACTCGAATAGGCCTAGTCGCTAACCCTACTAGTACTTATACGCTTGCAAACTATTATTCGAAACCGGTAGTTTAGTATCTATTCGCTTATTCTTATCGTTAGTAAAGCCTATCTTAATAGGGATCGTACGCTTCCATTTCTTAGTTATTTAATATAGAGGTTCCTTATATAGAATACGGTAGTTAAAGTAGATAAAGATTAGCTAATTAAGTCGCTCTATTATTAGGCAAGAACGTAGGCGTATCTATATTAGTTTAAGTACTAAGAACGTACGCTTAGTAGTTACTATATTCGTAGTAGTCTAGTATAGACGAAGGGTATAATCTAATAGAAGGGGTACTACTATAGCCCTATTACTCTAGAATAGCCTTATATTACTACTATATCGAGTCTAGTAGTCGTTAGAAGCTACAAACGCCGATCGCTTATAGATATAGTCGTACTATAGTCTATTCGGCTTTAATCTATAGCTATTTAGTACTATCGCTTGTTATAGATCGGAGGCTACTAAGTACTATATCTTGCTTAGTTAACGTCGGTTTAATATCTCTAGTAATAGTCTCTAGATTAAGGAAGTATACTACCTAGTAATACTTGTTTATCTACTATATAAAGCGCTCTTACTAGGTAGTAAGTATAGTAGTAGATTTGCGAGTATTAAGTACCTATTAGACTCCGTTAACTAGCTCTCGGATAGGTAGTAAACTCGAGTTAACCTACCTCTTAAGTATCGCTTTATAAGAGAGCTAGCGAGGGATTACCTTCTATATAGTAGCCTCCTTCGATTGCGATAGTATTAGCTTATTATTAAGTAGCTCTAGTATATTAATAAGTACTTAGAGATTATTCTAGAACTTCTAGTTAGTAATAGCTAAGCGAGCCTCGTAATCTAGAGTATATAGTTTATCGCGTACTAGCTCCTAGAGGATATACTTACTACGTAGAAGAGACTTAAATAAAGTAATAATAGTAGGCTAGCGTATATCGTATATACTAATAAGCGAGAAGGTCTTACTATAGACATTCTTCTACTTTGCCTTAAGAAGCTAATATATCGCTTTTTTCTATATTATATAAGATACGAGGTATTAAGCCTATCTATAGATAACCTCTAATTCCGGGTATTTAAAGAGATCTCTTATTAACAAGGCGCCGCCGTAAGCGTTATATAGTACTATAATAATATAGCTAAGCGACGCGTCTTACTCGAGAAGTCGTATTATCTTTAGGTTTATAGTACACGTATCGAAGGCAATAGAACTAATCTTCGATAGATTGCTACTAGTAAGCTATTCGTACTTTATCTTCGTCTAGTAAACGCCTTCTTCGCTACTCTTATTAATAGTCTCTATTTAGCGCGTTTCGATAGTATAGTAGCTAGTCGAGTCGACGAGCGAGAGCGTAGTAATACCTATTCTATTACTATCGCTTATACTATCGATTTAGAGCGATAAGTCGTTATTATACGCGATCTTTACTAATACCTTCTCTTCTAGTTTCTCGAAGGCGCGTAGTAGTAGAACGCAACGGACTCGCTACGCGTTTAGCGACTCGAATAAAGGGTATAGAAACGATAGTAGCGACTTAACGGTAGTACGCTCGAAGAACGTAAACGGCTTATTCTCTTCAAAATAGATAGCGATATATAACTCTTCGATATAGTCGTACTATTCGTTAGTTAGAGCGATCTATAGTAATTCAATCTACTTAGGCTTAGTCGCTATATCGTCTTTGTCCTTAGTAGCCTTCCGCTTCTTATACTACTACTAATAGTCCTAATCGCGCTTTAGGTCCTTCGCTTAGTCGATATTATAGAAGTAGTATATAACGCGCCTCTTCGTACGCCTATCGTTATACTACTTAAAGAAGCGGTAGATAGGATAATATAGCTTAGCTATACTCGATACGTAACAAGAGATAGCGATAGTAATATCTCATAGATAAGAACTACTATAATAACGATAATAATAGCGACAAGTTAGTATAAAAAGCCTATATATAGAAACAATACGAATAGACGCGATTTAGAAGGAATCGATATACTATACCCTATACGACTTATTGTAGGTACGACTTACTATATTCTATATATAAATAACCCGTATTAAGTCGCTCGCAATAATACGCGTACGATTTAATATAAATCGTACGTATTAGCGATCCCTAGTCTATACTAAATAGCGTATTAGTCTCTAAATCTAGTAGTAGAAGATATAGTATTAGATCTAACTTAAAAGTAATTTGTATAGTTCTAAAATACTATGTACTATATCTACTATAGTCTATTTCGCTTAAGTAATTATTAAGACATTAATTAAAGAGCTATCTAAGTTAATAGCGAGTTAAAGAAGAAAGAAGGATAGAGACTACTTTATAAATTATAGAAGAACCTTATTAGCTTAGTTAATATAAGTTTAGAATATAGTAGAGATATTAGCTAGTCTAAGTAGTATAGACTATAGCTAGATACTTAAAATATCTATAGCTATCGAGCTAAGGAGGGCTAATAGGTATAAATGGATTATAAACTACAATAGAAGCTATAAGGAATAGTAGGGGCTAAAGTAGGAATAGCAAGTATATTGTTATTATCTATAGGTTAGAGCTTAACCTAAAAGGTATTAGCTTAGATTAGTTACATAATTATTATTATATAATCTAGTCTACTTAGTATCCCCTACTAGGTAACTAACTAGACTATATATTCTAATACAACTATTACCTAGTATTACTCATAAAGATCGAGAATAGTAGCGAACAACTAGAGACGAAGGGAAAACAGTTAGGAAGGGGGGGAGGACGAATGGAAAGCACTATGTACTAAGGTAGAGGAGGTACTAAAGGCGGAAGATAGAAAAACCCCTAAGAGGGCATATAAGATAATAATCTTAGAACTCCTTAGAGGACTAAAAGCAATCCACAACTAGGCAAGCTACATGATTACGAAGGTAGCTAATATAGTCGTAGCAAAGATTACAAAGAAATAATAAGAGATAAGCCTAAACTACCGCACCTAGGTAGCAGTAGCTAGTTAGGAGGCGCTAAAACCCCCGAGGACAGTAGTTAGAGTCTACATTACGGACCTATAGGAGCAAAAGGAAATCTAAGGACTCTTAAGGAAAGAGATTGTAGAAAGAATTATAGTTAAGGAGGTTATTAGGGCTAGGAATGAAGGGAAAGGGGTAATTAAGCTATTTACAGCCTAGGAGTAGGACAAAAAGAAGCTAGAAATACAAAAAGAATGGATAACTAAGATAGGGAAAACTGTAAAGGTCTCCTAATAATAGTTTATAATCATAGCCTATAGCATAATAAGGAGCTTTAAGGAAGAATAGGATATTAGGAACCTATAGAGACAAAACCAAGCTATATACCTAGGCCTAAAGATTATAAAGGTAGCATAGATCAAAAGGAAAATCGAAGAGACTAAGAAGTAGTCCTCCCTAATTATCTAGATAGGGAGTGTAGAGCAAGCTAACATAGTGTTAGACTAAGGGCTATTCTAGGATTTTAAAAGATTAGAAATAGAGGTATATAGAAGCAACTATAGGATAATGCAGTGCTTTAAATGTTAGTACTATAGATACTTAGTAGCTAAGTATACAAAGACAACTAATACCTACTCCTATTGTATAGGGGACTACTAGGTTAAAGAATGCAAAGCATATAAGGGGGAAGCAAGATATGCATACTATACCAAAAGATACCCCTCTTAGGTAAAGGAATGCCTAGTAAGAATGTAGGTAGCTAAGAAGGCAAAGGAAGCTAGAATCAATATACTAACAAGATACACAATAAGCTAGGGCAGTTAGGTATAGAGGCAACCTAGCTAGGTACTACAAAAAAGGTTAAGATAAGATAATAGGTTCTTATTTAGGGCCTTACTAATACTAGAGAGCTACTAGCAACTAGGGAGACTAAGATACCTTAACATCGTAGGAAAGGAAGTAGGATAGAAGAAGCTTAGTCAAATATTGGTTTAAAGTAAGGAAAGGCTAAAGGAAAACCTATAAGGAAACGATATAGATGAAACCCAATAAATAGTACAATATTACTAAACATTATACAGTACAATATTAATAAGAGTAAAGATAAGGTATAGAGGAGCTTCCTTCAAGTACTAAACCTAAAAGAACATTATATTATTGCAATCTAGGAGCCCTAGCTTAACCTACACATAAAGAGACTAGTAACTATTAAAGATCTAAGATACTACCTAATTATCTACAACTAGGGAGCCCTAAGGACATACATCTATATTAGCAAGGAGATAGCTATAGAAACCTAGTAAGCTATACTATAGGAGGATAGGGACCTAACATTAGTTCAAGTAGAAACATCCTAAGGTATACTCCAAGTCTACTACATATACAACCTACTACTAGACTCGAGGAGTAGTACCTAACTAAAAACCCTAGAAAGAATACCTAGAGTTATCTAGGGGAATACCTACTAAGTCCTACTTAGAGATTTCAACCTCTATTACCCCCTCTAGGGCTTAGACTTTACCCTAGCTTACTACTTCCTAGTAGGAAGGCTAATTGATATATTAAAGAGGGAAGAAATAGAAATTGTTACCCTAAAAGGATTAGTTACTTAGGAGGTAAGAGGAAGCAGTAGTATACTAGACCTATACTTTACATTACATTAGATTAGGAATAGGATTACAAGATGTAGGGTTAACTAGGAACTAGAAGAATTATTAGACTACTTCCTAGTATAGGTTAAGCTAAATGTCTAGGCTAACTAGGAAAGGGAACTAGAGGAAAAGCTTAACTAGAAAGGGGCCTAATGGGATAGGATTAGGGAGGAACTAAAAAAAGACCCAAAACTAGAGGAACTCTTAACAAAGTACCTACTAAGGCTAGAGGACATTAACAAGGTAGTAAAAGAACTAACAGGAATCCTAAAACAGGTAGCTAAAAAGCATACCCTAGTAAAGAAACATTCGCTATACTAGTAACTATACTAAACTAGTAAGTATATAAGGAAAGTCAAAGTAGTAAGGAAGGCTAGGAGGCAGTAGACACAAACCTATACCTAGGAAGTATAGGACAACTACAATAAGGCCTACTAGGAAAAGAAGATCTAGATTAAGAAAGACAAGATACAAGAATAGAGATCTATAATAGGAATGATTATAAAGAAACTAGAGGAGATGTAGAGGATAGCTAAATAGGTAAGGAAACCTAAACAGGAAAAGGACATACTACTATAATTCCCGGATATTAAGGACTAACAAGGACGAATATAGACTATAATAGAAGGGAAAGCAAGAGCCCTAGGCTAACACTTCTTCTATAGAAACGTATAAGCAGACCTATTAGACATAAAGGAGAAAGAACTAGAGACTTAACTACTAGATATACCAAGAGATACCTAGGTCAAACCCGAAACTATTAAAAGGATCCTAAAAAAAATTCTAGGTAATAAGGCACTAGGAGAAGACAAGATCTACAATAAACTTCTAAAAGTATGTAAGAAGGAGCTAGCCCTAGTACTAGCCAATATCTTTATACAAAGCCTAGTATTAGGACACTATCTAAGACTATTTAGGAAATCCCTAACAGTAGTGCTAAGGAAGCCCTAGAAGGAGGACTATATATAGCTTAAAGCCTATAGACTAATAGCCCTACTCAATACAATAGGCAAGGTACTAGAGAAGATTATTACTAAAAGGCTAACAACCTTCGTTAAGGAAAGGAATATCCTTCCTAAAGGCTAGATAGGAGGAAGAAAGAAGAGGTTAATACTAATAGCTATAGAACTAATCACAGAATAGATTAAGCATATCTAGTACTATAGTCAAAACTAGGTAGCAACCCTCCTCTCCCTTAATATCTTAGGAGCCTTTAACAATGTCTCCTATAAAAGGCTCCTATATATACTTAAGTAAAAAGCTATACTAAACTAGATAGTCCAATTCATCTAGTCCTTCCTATAGGAAAGATTAATATAGCTTATTCTAGGTAAATTTAAATTAGACCTAATACTAACTAAAAAGGGAATCCCTTAAGGATTAACACTCTCCCTAATCCTCTTCCTTATCTTTATAGTAGACCTACTCCTACTCCTAGAATTAAACAAAACATTAGCATTAAGGTTTGTAGATAATACAAACATCCTAGCCTAGTCTAAAACAATAGAAACCAACTATAAGATCCTAAAAGAGAAGTACTAAGAGTATGAAAAATAGGCAAGGAGGCATAGAGCAAAATTTGCCCTAGAAAAGTACTAGCTTATCTATTTTAGCAAGGCTAAATCAATCTATAACATGAAGCAATTAATTACTATCTAAGGCTTTAAAACCTAACTATTAGCAGAACTTAGGGTACTAGGGATCTAGCTAGACCTAAAACTGAATTAGGGACTATAAGTAAAGAAGGCAAAGCAGAGGGCAGATACTAATATATAATCCATTAATAGGCTTACAGCCTCTACATAGGGGGCCATATTCGAGAAAGCTAAAGTTATGTATAAAGCAATTATTAAGCTAGCAATGCTATATAGAGCATAGATATAGACAGCCTAGAGGAAAACACTAAAGAGGATTAAGCAACTAATTAGCAGATCCTAAACCTAAAGCCTAAAGAAAATCCTAGGAGCATATAAAACTATACTAATAAGGGTAGTAGAAATGGAATTAGGGATCCCACTAGTTAAACAATACTTTAAGGGACTAAGACACTAATATGTAGTAAAGACAATGGAATACCTAGCCTAATAGATTATCTAAAAGGCACTAGACAAGATAAAAGCGTAGTACATTAGGACTAGGAGGCTAGACAGACTACAAATGACTCCTTAGAAAGTTAAAGACCTAGAGCAATATAGAGTCCTAATAAGAGAAATACTAGAGAAAGAGCTTTAAGGACTAAACATAAGGCTAAAGGAAGATAAGCTAAAGGAAAAGAAACAAAGCCTAGTAGAATCAATTACTAGATACCTATAGGAGTAGGAGTAGAACAAAACACAAGTCAGACTAGGAACCCTAAAGGCACTAATCAAATTTGGTCAATACAACTACTAGCTCTATAAGGACCTAAACAGGGCCGAAGCAAGCCTAGCTATCTAAATCAGATCTAAACATATTAGACTCAGATCTTACCTATTTAGAAGAAACGTCCTAGGAATTGAAAGCAGAGCTTGCTAATGTAGCTACTAATCTTAGAACCCTAAGCATATACTACTAGTCTACCCTTAATAGTTAGAAGGCAGAAGTAATTAGAGACTAAAAGCAATAGAAAGGGAATACGACAAGCTAATCTAAAGCAAAGAGGACCTAAAGAGGATAGTAAAGTGGATTATTAAATAGGGATTTGTACAACAATTCGTATTAGTAAGGGAAACCGAGGAGGGGATAAGAAGGAGGGAAGAAGAGGGGGAAAGGAGGGTAGGGTAGTAGGTAAGGTAGTTAGAGGGTAACAACCATAACACTAGTATACCCTAGAGGAAGGAAAACAAAGAAACGAGGAAGAACAATAGTTGTAAATAGAACAGGAGGGAGGTTTTTACTAACTAAGTTGGTTTCCTACCTAAAACAATATATAGAAACAGACCTACATAGGCCGAAAGGCACTACAATAGGCAAATGAAATATCTATCTATCTATCTATCTATCTATCTATATATTCTAATACTCCTACTTAGGTTAGTTAGTCTACAAATCCTAATTCCAACTAATATAATCTAATAAGAATTTCAATTAGCTAATTATATACAATAGCTTCTAGATTGGTATAGTGTATCTAATCTACTAGGTTCAATTCCTAGATCTAGTGTTTACTTACTTAGTAGAGTTAAACTCTTCTAAGCAAGCACTTTTGTCCCTTTTAATGTTATACTAGCTATAATTGTCTAATGAATTCCTAGAACTATGGCCCTATCTTTGGCTTAGTTAGGCTATTAGCTACTATCTCTTTTGTTAGAGTATATTCTACTATAACCTTTCTTTACTACTAAAGATTTCTAACCTTATTGAAACTAATATTAATATGTTTTAATCTCTTATAGGTATGAGTATCTTTAACAAGAGTCAAAGCTACCTAGTTGTTACCCATAATCTAAACAGGTCTAACTTTATTTACTATATTAGAATTTCCTTTAATTAATAGTTAGAATAAACATTCTCCTACTAACTATGTATAGTCTATCTCCCTTAGGAGTGCTATAAGGAATTGAGATTACTTTGTATATATATTTATTACTATATACTTAGCTTCTATAGTTAATGTAGTAACTAACTTTTACTTCTTGCTTATCTAAGAAACTAGTAACCTATAGAGAAAGAAGATGCTTCTAAGGATTGAGACTCTATTAGCCTTATCTATTACATAATTAGAGTCTAAATATCCTATTAGCTTTCCTCCTTCCCTCCTAAACATTAAACCTAGGCTTAGGAATGATCTTAGGTACCTAGCTAGCTTTTAGATATCTCTTAGATAGATCTAATATATATAATCTAAGTCTTCTAAATATAAAAGCAATGTTAGGTCTTATTATAGTTATTAGCTATATCTATATACTATTCTAGCTTTAGTACTTAGTCTTGTTATACCTTTCTTTATTTAAGTTAGATTTCCTTAGACTCTTATAGCTATTAAGTAGTAATAAGGTTAGGTAGGCCATTTCTTTAGTTATTCTAAACTTAGTAAGGTTTTCCTAGATATAGCATTCCTAGTCTAGCTTTAGAGTACTATTCTTTCTATCTCTAGTAAGCTTTATCCTAAGAATTTTAGTTAGTTTACCTAGGTCTTTGATTTTGAATACCTTGCCTAGTTCCTTCTTAAACTAAAGAACATCTTCTAGCTTTAGTACTATAATAGGAATGTTATCTATATAAGTTAAAACCATTAGGTTCCTTCCCTTATAGATAAGCAAACATAGGTCTACCTCTAACTAGTAGAATCCTATTTTCTCTAGCTTAGAGATACATAGCTTGTTCTAGTCTCTTACTACTTGTTTTAGGCTATACAAGCTCCTTAGGATTTTTAGAGCTATACCTTAAGGAACCTCTATACCTAGTAGGGATATTATAAAGATGTCTTCTTATAGGGTACTCTTAGTAAATACATTGTTTATATCTACTTAGTGCAATTCTAGGTCTTTCTTATATATAGCTACTATGAAAACCCTAAGTATATCATATCTAACTATTAGTATAAATGTCTCCTAGAAATTAACTCTATACTTCTAAGAGAAGCCCCTTATAACTAGTCTTACTTTAAACTTGTTAATAGCTCTACTAATTAGTCTCTTTATATTAAATACCTATTTTGAGGTAACTAGATTTGCTCCCTTTAATAGAACAACCTAATCCTAGGTATAGTTGCTTCTAAGTATAATTAGTTCCTTCTAGATTGCCTCTTCCTATATATAACCCTATTTCGGATCTTGTACTACCTCTTGATAGGTTCTTAGAATTAGAACCTCCTATCTCTATACAATCCTTAGTATAGTAGTAGGGAATGTAACCTTATAAACATATTCTAGAAGTTTATCTACTTAGTCTATACTTAGATCTAGGTCTTTCATTATATAGATGAATACTCTATAGTATTTAGCCTTAAGAAATTCCTTATCCTCTAATTCTCTTAGTCTTTTCTATATAGTTAATCTTATAATTATACTATGTACTCTTTCTTCTCTTAACCCTTTATTAAAGATTAATCTTCTTCTCTTTAAATTCCCCTCCTAAGCCTAAACATCCTAGTTGTCTTGCTAAGGTTTCTCTTAGCTCTAATTAGGAGCCTACTATTCATTATTTTGTTTTTCTTCTTCTAGATTAGCTATTACCTAATATTGGTTAATATCCTTTAGTAGTAGAGGTAGTTAAACTTATAATAGTTTTAGGTCTAGTTTCTCCTTTCTTGCTAGCCTACTAACTAGGTTCCTTACTAGAGCTTAGCTTAGCTAGTTAAGTCTAGGAATATTTAATATTATATCCCCTCCTTTCTTATTCTTAAACTAGATAGCATTATTGTAAGCTCTTATAGCTTTTATATTAGGCTCCTAGAATAGCTATATCTTAGATGTATTAGGTACATGTCCGATAAACATAGTATCCTTCCCCCTATTTATTAGCTTGTCTAATCTTATCCCTACTAGCTAAGATTTGGTATTTATATATACAACTACTCTATATCCCTAAACTCGGAAGTGTAATACGGAAGGTCTCTTTCTAGTAAAAGCTTTATTAGGTAAAACTTTGAATCTATCTATATCTAGCCTATTTGGTAAGGTATTTCTTATAATAGTATAGGTATCTAATACTTCTAGCTAGAATTCAACTAGTATGTTTGATTCTTTAAGCATTGCCCTAACATATTCCTTAGATATCTAGATTAACCTTTCTATAACTCTATTCTAGATTAAGTTATATACTTTAGTTATATAATAGGAGATTCTAGATTCCTTCTCCTACTATTTAAGTAATGCAAGCAATTCTCTTACTCTATTACTTCTTACTACCTAAAGCTAATTCCCTAATTAGAGCTTAGCTTTTCTTCTCTATTTCTATAGTATATTTACTACATCTTCCCTTAACTTTAGTAGGTATACCTACTTCTTTCTTAAAAAGTTATTAACAATCTTAAGCTACTATTTGAAACCTAGCCTTAAGATAGGTAGTAGTCTATAGATATTAATTAAGATAAGAGATAACCTAGCTAGTTTCCTCTTAGTTTCCTTACCTCTATGTTTCTTTATCTTAGCTAGAGAACACACTCTATAGGGCTAATACTTTATAGGGATCGGAATTTTGTCCTTTAGGTTAGTTACTTTATAAAGGTCTTTTAGTAACCCTTCTCTAAAGTGTCTAACTCTTCTATGCTATAGCTCCTACTAATCCTACTTAGTCTAGGCTATAAAGGCATAGGTATCATTATTTACTAAATCCTAGGGAATATATATATATACAAGTTTATCTAGGTCTTAGCTAATTTCCTTAATAAATAGTACTCCTCCTAAAAGCCTTGTCTAGATAACTAGCTTTCTATTAGGTAAGTAAAGTATGAATTTTAGTAGTTAAATACTAAACTACTTACTAAACTAGTTCTAAGAAACAAGATTAACTCTAAGCCTAGATATAAAGAGAACTCCCTTTAATACAATCTATTTACCTCTCCTTCTATCTATTACTATATTTCTAATATATATAGCTATTAAGTAGCTATCCCTAACCTTAATCTACTTCTTCCTCTCAAGAGGCTTTAGGTCTCTAAAGAGTAATTCTTAGTTAGTTATATAGGTAGAAGTATAGGAGTTAAGTAGCTATTTAGATAGCTTATACTTACCTTTTACTTTAATAGTTAAATAAGCTACCTTATTAATATCTTCTTCCTTAGATAGAAGAGATAACTTAGAGGATGCCTCTACATCTTGTACTATATAGGCTTTCTTAGAAGATGGTTTCTTAGATTTCTTTTCTAGGGATTGTATCTTTAGGCTTAGTTTCTTTACTATCTCCTTTAGTTACTCTTTATTAGGTAAAGATCCCCTCCTAGCCCTAGATAGGGATTGTTTTTTTACTACCCTATAGCTCTACTTTAGCTTAATAGCTACTTTTGCCTTATCTAGGCTAGGGCACTCTTTAATCTAGTATATTCCCCTATATAGGAAGTAAGTATTATCTCTACTACCTCCTACCTAGTTCCTCTTCTTAGTAAACATAGCTATCTCCTAGCTTATTATTTATTCTTGCTTTTCCCTTAAAATGCTAAGGATGTCTTATAGACTAAGGTCCTACCTTAGGTTAATCCTATCCCTAGTAGTACTAAATAATTCTAGTAGGGTAGCTAGAAGCTATTAAATCCTTCTCCCCTTAGTCTTGATTTCTTTAAACTAGGGAGAGATTAATACTACCTTCTTAGCTATACTACTTAGGCTCTACTATACTTTATTAATTGTCTAACCCTCTTCTATACTAAAATTAGTATACTACTAGAGTAAACTTCTCCCTATTGCCTATAGTTTCCTCTTATAGTTCCCTTTTACTTAGTCCTATAAATGCTTTATATGTTCAAGCTCTTAACATTTATCCTAATTATCTTCTAAGATGTAGATAAACATCTTATATAATACTATTACATTATGAACCTTATAGCTTACTCTTCTAATTAACTAATTTAAAGATTCTAATAATATTGTTAAGACATGCTTAGATAGTATAGATGTTAGGGTATTAAGAACTACTTTATCTAGTACCTATTCAACCTTTAGCTTTATTAGGTATATCCTAATAATCTTGAACCATAATTCATAATTCTCCTTTATTAAGATTAGTATAGCCCTTCTCTCACTAATTCTACCTTCTTAATCCATGATTTCTTCTATAAATCAAACCTAAACAAACTCTAGAAACAAGCTCTTTCTTTAGTCTAAAAATAATAGTTTCTAGATAGCTATCTTCCTTAGTTAGTAGATCCCTAGCTCTACTAGGCCTATTAGTTTTGAAGGTTACTAAAAACTTAGTATAGATTCCTACTCTATAGGGCAAATAACTTCTTCAAGTCCTTCCTAACTATTATAACCTATAGGTTAGGGTATTGGTAGTACTAAGTGCTAAATCTAAGGCTTATCTAAAGGTACTCAAAACTTAGGCTTATCTATTCCCTTTACACTCTAAGCGATCTAATACGCTTTAAGCAAGTGTACCTTACTAGGTTCTTTTATAGCTTATATATATAGGGCTTCTTTGTACAATGTATATAGGTCTACCTTAAGTCTCCCTCTCCTGTTTTGCCTCTTCCTTCTAGGACTAGACTTATAGGTTTAGGAGTAACCTATACTACTTTAGTCTTTCTACCTTATAGTTACAAACCCGGGCTTATGACCTATCGAGCTAAGGAGGGCTAATAGGTATAAATGGATTATTAACTATAATAGAAGCTATAAGGAATAGTAGGGGCTAAAGTAGGAATAGCAAGTGTGTTGTTATTATCTATAGGTTAGAGCTTAACCTAAAAGGTATTAGCTTGGATTAGTTACATAATTATTATTATGTAATCTAGTCTACTTAGTATCCCCTACTAGGTAACTAACTAGACTATATATTCTAACAATAGCGAATATAGAATATAGTCTTCTACTTATTATCCTTATAAATATATATATATATATAATAGTAGATATCTTTTAGATCTAGTATAGTATTATAAGGACCTTAATAAGGTAAGGTCTCTTACTAAGGCCTTAGATATCTTTTAGATCTAGTATAGTGTTATAAGGACCTTAATAAGGTAAGATCTCTTACTAGACGTCCTAGTAGGTTAGTTCGGGTTAGGTTCGGGTTCAAAACCGAATCCAACCCATTTGTCCGGGTCTAATCTTAGGGAACCGGAAGTTTGTCTAGGTTCAAACCCAAAAATTCAATAGGTTTATAGCGAACAATAGAAATATTAGAAAGGCGGAAATTGCGAAGTATCGAGATAGAGAATATATTGTTATTTATGTATACTACTATTATCGTAGTCCTAAAGGACAAACTAGTCATTTCTTCTATACATACTACTAGTATCGTAGTCCTTAAGGACAGAGTAGTTATTTCTTTCTATAGCATAGCGCTAATAGCTACCCTTCCGTTCCTTTATTACGTACGACGGTTCTTGTATAGATTCTCGCTAACGTCTACATCTCTAATAAAGATACCGTAGCCCTTTAGAAGTAAACTTAGTATAACAATGTCCTTCTACTAAATAGTAACACGCTT
>LFZO01000812.1:0-18581 GCA_001578225.1 Pseudocercospora musae
TTAGATTCCTATAGTCCTAAATACTAGGTCTAGGGTTTAGTAGCTCCTAGGAGTCTCCTATGTAATCGTACCTAGCTCTAGTAGTAGGTTAAGGGAGGCCTTTTCTATAATAGTAATAAGATAGTCTACTACCTAATATTAGTTCTAAGTATTGTTTCCTCCCTACCTAGGGTAGTGTAAGTTAAAATACCCTAGTAAGATAATCTCTTCTTCCTCTTTTCCCTAGGTTACATCCTCTACTAGTAGAATAGTACCTAGGGCACGATCTCTAGTAGGGCTAGATAGGTTGTAGTAGTTAAGGATATTAATCTACCTCTCTTCTATAAGGAGTCTAACTATAATTATGTCTCCCGAGTATTCTTTTGTATCCTATATCTATATACTAATTTCCTTAGATACGTATATAGCAACCCTTAGATGTACTACTCCTAGGAGTATAGTATAGTATCCTAGGTATACTACCGTATTCCTATTACTAGGGCTAATCTATAGTTCCTAGATTACTATTATCTAGTATTCTTCTAGATCTAGCTATTAGAGGAAAGGGATTTGGATCTTATTTGTACTATGGTTAGTATTGTACTATAGGATAGTAAGCTTCCCTTGACTACTATTTATCCTAGGCGTTCTAGTATGCCTATATGTCTTCTATCGCTTCCTAGCTTTAGCTTTAGCTTAGTTACCTTTCTTAGCCTATAGCTAGGGGGAATAGGGATAAGATCTTAGTATTCTATAATCTATCTATTAGGGTAATCGAGTTTGTACCTATTAGTCTCCTTAGTAGTCTTCTTAATCTATTGTCTATGTCTAAGTCTAGGCTTGTACTCCTAACTTTTCTCTTAGACCTAATAGTTATCTACCCTTTAGAGTCCCTCGGATCTCTTAGATAGGTTAGGTAATTCTAGCTCTTTGTTACTTAGTCTCTAAACGCCCTTGCTTTTGTAATAGCTACCTATTTTACCTTATATAATACTAACTATACTATATAGGTACCTTAATAGTTACTATATTTCCCTTTTGTTCCTTAGCATTCGTCTATTCTATATAGTCCTACGTATTTTCTATATGCCTATTCGGCTCTATAGTACTTTGCAATATGCCTAAATTGTCTATACTTTAGGTATTGTATTAGTCTCTACTTCGGATTAAATTCCTCTATAGTAAGTAGAGTACCTTAGGATACGAGGCCTTTCTATATAATTTCCCTTACTTAAGCTAAGCTTTGTATGTTTAGGATAATAGAGGAGTGTATCTTGCCTTCTATAGCTCTTCGGCTTTTTAGCTATACTACTTAGGATATCCTAAGGTTCGGGTAGAGTCTTCCGTTTTCTTCCTAGATCTTATAGATATAGCTTAGGTCCTTAGGATTGAATCCTACGACCCTAAAGCTATAGACTAGTACCTAGTATATTAGGGCCTCTACTATATCGCTAGGGAGTGTCTTCTATATCTATCCTAGTTTATTTGTTAACTTGTCTTTAGTAGGTTTAGATACTATAAATACCTATATATTACTACTCTCGAGTTTCTCAATAGCAATTATCCCTAGGTCTTTAAGTCCCTAAAGTATTTCTTAGTTAGTAAGGCCTTTAATCTTTTCTTACTCTTCCTTATAGCCTACCCTTATAGTAATTATGTAACTTTTAAGGGGAATTCTCTATATACTTAGCGTAGCTAGCTAGCCTTAGGAGGTAGCCTATGCCTACGTTCTCGGTTCGGGTGTTTTCGTATTAGTTTAGAGGTTCTATAGATAGGTTCGGAGGGTGTTTGTAGTATCGGTATCTTTCAATTAGTATAGGAGCTAGGTCTAAGCCTACTAGAGGAGGGAGAGGAGGAATAGGAAATCTAGGGCCTAGGGAGTATCTAGTGCCTTTTAGATATTATCTATTAGGGTTTGTAGGTTCTTTTAGATGTTTCTTTTCGTTTTTAGCTAATTAGGCTATTCTTTCGAGCCTTTAGGGCCTAGTTTAGGTATTAGTTAGCCTTTAGTCTAGCTTTAGGGTATAGGCTAGATCCCTCCCTCCCTCTACCTTTCCTCGGGTCTACTATCGTAGTATAGTTTCTAGAGAGGTATACTCGTATCTCCTATGCTCGTAGGCGCTAGCGCTTTAGCCTAGGAGTTAGATATGTTCTTTTAGTAGAGATATTCCTTCTACTTAGTTAGAATATATAGATTCCTCGGAAGAAACCTATTTAGTATTTATATACTAAAAGTATCTACTATAACCTTCTATATTAGGCCTAAAGCGCTTACTAGCTATAACTAGAGTAGTAGGACTAGTAGCGCCGTACTTACGTAACGCTAGCGGAGTACTAGCTAGGTCTATATAGAGAGTAGTATAAAAATTATTAGTTAGTATATAAGAGGAGCTTACGTAGTACTAGCGAGGTACTAGCGTAGTACTAGTAGAAAGCTTAGAAATAGGGAAAGTTTTTAGGTAGACTATAGATACTACTTATATATAGGCTACCTAGTTACTAATAATAATAATTAATACGTTCTTAGGAATACGCTAGACCTACCTAGTAACCTTACTAGTAGTAAATATAAAGATTCTACTATATAATAACGAAGAGTTTTCGCATAGTAACTAGCTATATAAGGTAGTAACGTATACGAAGTATATTCGAAGTACTAGAGGCGCGAGAGAATACGTAGATAGGATAGCTTAATAGAGAGTTAGGTTTGTCTATAGCTAGGAATAGCTATACTAGGAGAAAGGGGATAATTATAAGGACCTCGATAAGGTAATATCTCCTACTAAGCCCTAAGTACGCTAAGTAGTACGCGCTAAGTACGTACGCTAGATATACGTAACTCGTATAGCCTTTTTTACCTAGCGCGCTACGTAATCCTTTTAGGAGGCACTTATTAGTTCTACTACCTACTAAGCTATCGGTTAGGTAGATATTCTATACGTTAGTATATACCTAGCCCCTAATAGCTAACGTTTTAGGTACTATAAGAGCTATCCTAAATATACGTTCTATAATAGTTATCGCTAGGCTAGTAAGCTTCGTATACCTACTTGGTAGTTAGTTAGGGAGTACTAGTATATAGACGCTATTTATATTAATAGTAATAATAGTATATTAGTAGCTCGAGAGGCGCTATTCCGATAGCTAGAAGTATAGTATTTCTACTTCTCCTTAAAGAAGATTACTACGATATATATAGCTAAATTCCTATAGAAGAATATCTTTTATAGATAGGGTACCCCTACCGAGATAGTACTTAATAATACTCTAACTAACTTTACTAAGGAAGTCTAAGCGCTAATCGTTAGCTATAGAGCTAAGATAGTTAAGATATCGCTATACTACCTAGAGTTAAATACTATAGTCGAAGTCGAATATAAGGCCCTTCTTAATACTATTACTAAGCTTACTAATAGAGGGGATAGGCGGATACCTATTACTAACTATATATTAGCTATCCTATAGGCTAATCGGATAACTAATATTAAGATAACTAGCCTTACTCCTATAGAGGTTATAATAGGATAGGAAGTAGTCCTATCTATTAAGCTTACCTATTATACGTATAGTATCTTTAAATAGGGTTCTATTAGAGATCGTTCCGACCTTTTATACCTACGCGTTAAGGCTCTCGAGGAGATAACTAGTACTATCGAAGAAGGTCTTACTCGCTAGAGGCGCCTTTAGGAAGAAACGAAGTAGTACTTTAACGATACTTAAGATATAGACTATACTACCTTTTAGGAGGAAGACCTTGTTCTAGTCTTCTAATTAGAGCTAAAGACGAGCTTCTCGTATAAGCTTGCTTTCTACTAGAAGGGACTATATCGCGTTTAGGAAGTACTCTATAATAGTATAGTATACCGACTTTAAGAGCTTAATAGGTCTATACTTAAGTATACGTAGCTATAGGCGAACCTTAAGAAAATAGACTTTATAAGAGAACCTACTATATCTCCTTAGATCGATAAGGAAGTATTAGTAGGTATAGAGAACGTCGCTAGGAACCTTAATCTATTCTAAGAGGATCTAAACGCTATACTAAATACTAAGCTACTAGAAGGCTTTACGTATCTATAAATAAGGCTTAGTAAACTATTAGTAATAACTTAAGGAGAGAGGGACGGATATATAGTAGTAAATTCTTGCATTGCTATACTATTCCAACTACTAGACAAGTAGCTATCCCTATCTATTGTCGAAGGTAAAAGCCCTTAGCCTATATCCTCCGGTACAAAACCCTTCATCTCCTTCCTTCTTTGTAGGATTCTATCCCTACCTTTAGTGTCTGTTTAGGCTATAGGATATAGAGAGGATCTCTATAGCTCCTTCCTCTTACTAGGCTCCTATTCCTACCTCCTACCATCCTTCTCCTCCTTTTCTAGCTCCTCCTTTGCAAGGGAGAACTATTCTAGGAGGCCCTCCTTAATCATCTACCTAGTTACTTCGTTTAGGCCTCTCTTAGTCTACATAAGCTCCTACTATAATGACCCTACCCTTTGGATAAGTTAGTTCCTTGTCCTTTGTCTCTCTAGGTAGAAGAGTATAACATGTTTAGGTATCTAGGCCCTATATCTACATATGTACTCTAGTGTCTTGCCTAGGACCCTCCTCCTTATTAGGTATACGTTTAGGCTAATGTGTTTAGTCCTAAGTAGGGTTACTATTGTGCTTTGCTTCCTTGTCTATCCTTAGTATATTTCCTTACCTTTTAGGCCTTCCTACTAGGCTATAGGGAGTTGTTAGCCCTATTAGGATGCCTGTCTCCTCCTAACTTAGCTTTCCTATTGTGTGCTCCATTTCTAGTGTATCTACTAATGCTTAGGCATTATTCCTCTCTATTAGATATGTTCCCTAGTTTGCCTACTAACCTATTCTACTATCTATCTCTACCTTATCTTTAGGTCTTGTACTTAGGCTATGCCCCTACTCCTCCTATACTCCCCCTAGACCTTTTTGCATCTCTCTTAGATATACTTAGTAACTAGTTTATCCTCTATCTTAGCTAATTATTGTCTTGCTATCTCTTATACGTATAGAGAGATAGGTAGGATTTGTGTTTCGCTTTAGAGGACCCCCTCTACTACGCTCTTGTATACTCCTACAATATGTCTTAGCGCCTAGTTTTAGATCTTTTCTAGCCCTAGGGTAGCTCCTTTCCTATATCCCGGTACTCCTTTTAGCGTTATCTAGACTTTAGCTCTATATATTATTGCGGGCCTTACTACTACTATGTATAGGTGTCTCGCCTTCTAGAATGATGCTCCCTATATAGATTTGTATAGCCTCTAGAGTAAGGACATCTATAACGTGCCTTTCTCTACTACTTTCTTAATATGTAGGCCCTACTAAAGTTTCGAGTCTACCTAGACTCCTAGTAGTCGGAGAGATAGGGCGGGTCTATCCTTAAACCCTATTATGTTAACTATAGCTTATAGGTTATGTCTTATCCTACTCCTAGTAAAGTGTATTAGTTAGTACTTCTATAGTGTAAAGATAGCCCCGTATTAAGCCGCCTATTACATACATTTGTTATATACTATCTCTAGCTTTCTATAGTTCCCTTCTATAGTCTTCCCGTATGCGAGGATATTAGAGTTATCTACAAACCCTATCGCTATAGTTCCCTTGCCCTCTAGATTAGGGAGGAGTATAGATACAAAGAATAGAAATAGGATTAGTAAGAGGGTTGATCCTTGTAGTATTCTAGTTATTTAGGGCCTTGCCTAGTCTATGTATTCTCCTAGTCTAAGGCATGTTGTCCTGTCCTAGAGGAAGGACTAGATAAATTGTACAATGTATCGTAGGTATGCTTTTATCCTAATGTTATATATTAGCCTTTAGTGTAACACGTTGTTAAATGCTCCTAATATGTCTAGGTATAATATTGATACTACTATTGTTAGGTCCGTTTTTTAGACTATCTAGACCTGTTCTATTATTAGCTCTAGGGCTAAGATAGTAGACCTTCCCGGTCTAGCTCCTATCTAGGATTAGGGAAGGAGATCTCTAGCCTCTACTTCTTTGCTTATTCTCCCTACGACAATAGCCTCTAGGACTTTTGCTAGGGTGTTTAGTAGTGCTATAGGTCTATATACTCCTAGTTTGGTATAGTCTAGCTTTTATGGTTTCTTTAGGATAACCGTTATAGAGTGTTTGAAGGGTTTAGGGTAATATCCTTAGTATAGGCATACTGTAAAGAATTTGCATAGTAGGGGTCCAAGTTCCTACCTACATTCCTTAAGTATTAGGTTAATAATTAGGTCGGGTCCTAGGGCTTTACCCTTAGGGAGCCTATTGAGTATCCTCTAGAGTTCTCCTATTCCGACCTCTTCCTCTATCTAGAATAGGCTTAGGTAGAATGTATCTTGTATGTCTTCTAGGTTAGCTACCCTCGGCTCTAGGAAGAAGTACTAGGCTAGTACTTCTACTTTCCCTTAGTTTTCTATTTGCATTCTGCCATCCTTGTTCTTAATCTCTAGGAACTATAGAAGGGGGTATCTTTGTCCTACCCCTTCCCTAGCCTACTTAGCTAGTTTCTAGATCCTGTTCGGGTCCTTAGTGATTTCTTTGACTATGTCTCTCTAGCCTAGATTCCTATCTTTCCTAATTTGCCTACCTTTAGCCTATAAGGCTATTAGGTATACTACTAGGGCCCCTTCTATTCTTTCCTAGCTCCATTTCCTCTTTAGGCTTCTTATCCTTTTTACCGCTTTGCTATACTCCTATAACTAAGTCATTGTAGTATATTTAGACGGTCTAGCCTTCGGGATGTCCTCTTGGATTATCTTAGTAAGTATCTCTTAGACCTCTTAGGCTATTACATCGAGCTATTCCGGTATATCTATTGCTTTAGTAGAGATTCCTTATACCTCCTTCTTTACCCTAGCCCTAATCTTGTCCTAGTCTACCTTTTTCCATTGTAGTCTTTATATCTAGGCTTTAGTACTAGTCGGAGCCTATAGGATTGTAGTCTAGATTAGTATGTAGTCTAATCCTGTTTCTAGGTCTATCCTTGTTCTATATTCTTGCATATTTTGTTGGATTCCTATAGTCCCAAATACTAGGTCTAGTGTCTAATAGCTCCTAGGAGTTTCCTATGTAATCGTGCCTAGCTCTAGTAGTAGGTCGAGGTAGGCCTTCTCTATAATTGTAATAAGGTAATCTACTACCTAATGTTAGTTCTAGGCGTTGTTCCCTCCCTACCTAGGGTAGTATAGGTTGAAATCCCCTATTAGAATAATCTCCTCTCCCTCTTTTCCCCGGGTTGTTTCCTCTACTAGTAGGAGGGTGCCTAGTACGTAGTCTCTAGTAGGGCTAGATAGGTTGTAGTAGTTAAGGATATTGACCTATCTTTCCCCTATACGAAGGCGAATTGCGATCATATCCCTTAAGTATTCTCTTGCATTCCATGTTTGTATACTAATTTCCTTAGATACGTATATAGTAACCCTTAGGTATGCTACTCCTAGGAGTATAGTATAGTATCCCGGGTATGCTACCGTATTCCCGTTACTAGGGCTAATCCATGGTTCCTAGATTGCTATTACCTAATGTTCTTTCGGGTCTAGCTATTAGAGGAATGGGATTTAGATCTTGTCTACGCTATGGTTAGTATTATACTATAGGATAGTGAGCTTCCCCTAGCTATTGTTCATTTTAGGCGCCCTAGTATACCTATATGTCTTCCATTGCTTCCTAGCCCTAGCTTTGTCCTAGTTGCCTATCCTAGCCTCTAGCTAGGGGGAATAGTAATAAGATCTTAGTATTCTGTAATCTTCCTACTAGGGCGATAGAGCTTGTACCTATTAGTCTCCCTAGTAGTCTCCTTAACCTTTCGTCTATATCTATATCTAGGCTTGTACTTCTAACTTTTCTCTTAGACCCGATAGTTGTCTACCCTTCTAGGTCCTTCGGGTCTTTATAGTAGGTAAGGTAGTTCTAGCTCTTAGTTGCTTAGTCTCTAAAAGCCCTTGCTTTTGCAATAGCTACTTGTTTTACTTTGTACGATACTAACTATACTATATAGGTACCTTAGTAGTTACTATATTTCCTTGTTATTCCTTAGCATTCGTCGGTTCTATGTAGTCCTACGCATTTCCTACATACCTGTTCGGCTCTATAGTACTTTGCTACATGCCTAAATTGCCTACACTTTAGGCATTGTGTAGGTCTCTACTTCGGATCGAATTCCTCTATAGTAAGGAGGGTACCTATAGATACGAGGCCTTTTTGTATAATTTCCTTTACTTAGGCTAAGCTTTACGTGTTTAGGATAATTGAGGAGTGTGTCTTCCCTTCCATAGCCTTTCGGCTCTTAAGCTAGGCTACTTAGGATATCTTAAGATTCGGGTAGAGTCTTCTATTCTCTTCCTAGATCTTGTAGATATAACTAGGGTCTTTAGGGTTGAATCCTACGGCCCTAAAGCTATAGACTAGTACCTAGTGTATTAGGGCCTCTACCGTAGCGCTAGGGAGCGTCTTCTATATCTACCCTAGTTCATTTGTTAACTTATCTTTAGCGGATTTAGATACTACAAATACCTATAGGTCGCTACTCTCGAGTTTCTTAATAGTAATTACTCCTAGGTCTTTTAGCCCCTAAAGTATTTCCTAGTTAGTAAGGCCTTTTAACTTTTCTTACTCTTCTTTCTAGCTAACCCTTATTATAATTATGTAACTTTTAAGGGGGATTCTCTATATACTTAGTATAGCTAGCTAGCCTTAGGAGGTAGCCTATGCCTATGTTCTCGGTTCGGATGTTTTCGTTATAGTTTAGAGGTTCTATAGATAGGTTTAGAGGGTGTTTGTAGTGTCGGCGTCTTTTAGTTAGTGTAGGAGCTAGGTCTAGGCCCGCTAGAGGAGGGAGAGGAGGGATAGGAAGTCTAGGGCCTAGGGAGCATCTAGTGCCTTTTAGATATCGTCTATTAGGGTCTGTAGGTTCTTTTGGATGCTTCTGTTCGTTTTTAGCTAGTTAGGCTATTCTTTCGGGCCTTTAGGGCCCGATTTAGGTATTGGTTAGCCTTTGGTCTAGCTTTAGGGTAGAGGCTAGATCCCTCCCTCCCTCTGCCTTTCCTCGGGTCTACCGTCGCGGTGTTGTTTCTAGAGAGGTATGTTCGTGTCTCCTACTCTCGTAGGCGCTAGCGCCTTAGCCTAGGAGTTGGACATTGTTTTTAGTTTAACGGATATATATAAGTTAGCTTTATATAATTCGGCCTAAGGTATAACTAACTAGAGTTAGAAACTAAAGTTAATACTAATACTAAGTCTTAGATAGACTAGATATAGGAGCTAGACTACGAGTTAGATAGTAGGGATCTAGATAATAGCTAGTTTATTAATAAGGATCTTAAAGTCCTAGAAGTACTAACTAGTAGATAAGGCGACTTGCGATTTACGACTAGATATCTATTATTTCCTATATTTGTTTTTGTCTAATCTTTTATTTACGTTACTATTATACTATTACGTATATCTCCTTTATACTTACTTTTAAAGTTTATAGACTTTAGGAATTACTTTAGAGACTTCGCCCTATAATAATCCCTAGGGAATCCCTAGGGGAGTAGTTAGTAGGAGCTATCGCCTATAGAGCTATTCCTTTACTAAGGTTCTACGATATATCGCTTCTATATACGTAGTTAGTATTAGCTAAGTAAGACTTATAGGAAGGGAGGCGCTTATAGAAGCCTTACTAGCTCGAGATCTAGTTACTTATTATAGACTATACTAGTATTTATATATATGTGAAAGAGGTATAGGATGCGTAGTATATAGTACTCGATTAGAACTACTCGAATTACTAAGGAAGAAAGGGAAGAGAGGTATCTAGGGGGAAGATATATGCCTATAGGCTAAGACGGGTCGCCCTAGGCCTTCTTGGCCTAGTTCGACTCTAGATAGGCCAACTAGGCCCGTAATTGTAACATTGCCCCCCCCCCTCTATAGGCCTACGTCCCGGAGGCCTAGAATAGAAAACTTTACTTATAGCCTCTTGTTATATATAAAGGACGCTTACTATTGTTCGCAAAGCTTACTTAGGTAGCAATAACGCCATCGCCGCGTTAGCCGCGTGGATTTAAGCTATCTATGTCTATTTAATTTGTTCCCTTTTATAATACATATCCCTAGGTATATATTCCATTACTACCGCTCCCCCTACTCCCGCGCTTAGCGCTAGGGGGAGCAAGCCCCTATCGACCCCTCTTAAGGCAATTTAGGCTAACTTGGTATAGTAGCCCCTATTTCTCTAGTAGTAGTCTCCCTTTTAGTTATCGCTAGTAGCCTCTACATTATTCTAAGCATTTTCGGCCCGTTTCGGCCCGATAGCGACCCGTATAAAGTTCAACGGCAATCCGTGCCTTAATTGTACTAATATTATATAGGGCTATACCGGCGGTAGCTATGTTAGCCTTCTTAAGGCTATGTGCCTTCAAATCGACCCGTCTAACTATAAGGAGGACCTTACTAACGAGACTTAATACTTCGACTACCTAAAGTATACCTCTCGTAGCTCGGGCTATTTCTAAGTAAGTCGTTTTAGTCTAAGATAGGTTAGATAGGGCTAACTAGCGTCTAGATTCCCGTAGAATACGAGCCTACTATTAAGGCGGCTAACGGATTGCGCTAGGAGGCCTTAGACTACCCGACTAACGCGAAGAAGGCCGAAGAGGCCTACTAAGCCTATATATCGGTCTACGAGAAGGTTAAGAAGTACGTATTAGCCTATATAGAGTCGGGTTACGCTAATTAGAGCCCTCTAAGAAGTATCTACGTTTCGAAGGTACCGGCAATCTTTATGCCTATATAGGCAAGGCCGAATTTAATATATCTAGTCTATCTCGACCCCCCTTTCCCTAGTTTGCCTTAGCTAACCTTCCTTAGGCCCTTAGAAGGACCGCGATATCGCGATGAAAGAAGAGATAGAGCGTAATATAGCTACTAGGGTATGTATAGATCCCCTTAATCCCTTTTAGCCCTTACTAATCCTATTCGACTAGACTCCCGTTAAGAAGCGTAAACGTATTAGAAATAGCTACGTATCGTCTTAAAAGAAGATAAAGGGGCTCGAGAGAGATTAGAAGGAGGTCGCGAAGGGCCTAAGCGCCCGCCTTTAGCTACACGCGGGTTAAGTTAAGGCGTTTTAGCGTAGTTTAGGTCGTATGCCTACTAGTAAGGCCCGTACCTCCCTCGTAGAGCTAGTAAAGGAGTCGCCGACTCCTAACGACCTATCTAGGGAGTTCGTAATCCCTCGGGAGGTCTTTCGGGGCCGATAGGTCGATAAGATTTCTTTTAGGGTTTAGTAGAGCCCTTTTAGATCGAGAGGACCTATATAATTACTTAGTACGAGTCGAGTTTTAGGTTAGTAGTTCTAGTCGCCCCTAGTTAGCCCGTTTTAGGCCGTTCGCGCCCCTTAAGCGAGGAGTTAGCTAGATATACCTAAATGTAGTTTAACCGAGACTAAGTTCCCTCGGGTTTGTCTATATTACCTCCCCTCGCCCTATCTAGGCCCGTCTCTATACCTATTGCGCCTTGCTCGGGTACGTATTACTAAATATTAAGGATACTAGCCTATAGTAGGAGAGGAGAGTTCATTTAGTACCGGAAGGGCTCCTATCTATACTATATTACTATCCTACGGCGGAATACTATCCGTTTGCGTAAGGGACGGGTACTACCTCGTACTTACGTTCCTTCGGGGCCTCTTTCGACCCTCTATTCGCCTAGCGAACGCCTTGAGAGCCGCCTTGCTTAGGTATTCCGCCGGTTCCTAGGTATTTTCCTCCTCTCCGTACCCCTTCTAGGATACAAGGTATTCCTACTTCCTATCGGGCCCCCTTTCCTTCTAGATAATCCTTTCGACCTTATATACGTTAGGATCGGCCGCCCGTACCTCGGGGGGGTCCTCCTAATCCCTTTAGGTTACTTCCGGCTCGAGATAGTCCTCGAGGAGGGATACGTAGAACGTAGGGTATATATTGAAGCCCTTAGGTAGCTCGAGGCGGTACGCCGCATCGTTAACTACCTTCTATACCCGGAAGGGCCCTACGTACTTATAGTCTAGCTTCTTTGACTAGCGGACTATATCGAGGAACCTTGTATTAAGGTATACCTAGTCGCCGACGGCGTAGGTCTTAGGCCTCCGTCCTTTGTCGTACTATCGGGCCTAATATTCCTTTGCCTTCTCTAGCCGAGCCTTTAGGCCGTCCCGAATGTCCCTTACTCTAGCCGTAAGTGCCTTAGCTTAGGGCGCCTTTCCCTCTACCTAGGGCATTTCGGGCTATCTAGCGTAGAGCGGATCCTAGACGTTATACGTCTAGAAGGGCGTTGCCCCTATTACTATATACTAACTATCGTTATAGGCGAACTTGGCTAGGCTTAGGAGGCGTACCTAGTCGTCCTATTCGAAGTTATAGTAAATGTATAGGTATTGCTCTATTGTCTAGTTCTAGCGCTCGGTTTAATTATTAGTCTAGGGATAGTAGGTAGTACTAAGGCCCCTACGGACCCCTATGTAGTAGTAGAGGCTACTCTAGAACTTAGACGTAAGGATCGGCCCCCGATCGGACGTAATAGACTACGGGATACTATGTAGATAGACTACCTCTCTCAAGAAGATATCTACTAGTCCTTTAGCGGTAATTTCCTTCCGATATAGGACATAATAGGCTATCTTAGAGTACCTATCTACTATAACGAGGACGCTATCGTAGGCCTAGCCTAGAATAGTACTCGGAGGTAGATCGGTAACGAAGTCGAGCGTTAGATCCTCCTATAGCGCCTTAGAAGGTTTCTTAGTATATAGTACCCTATAGGGTAGGTACCTCCGAGGCTTTGCTCGGGTATACGCCTTATAGCTACGCGTGTAATCCTTAACGTAGTACCTAACTTTAGGCTAGTAGTACCCTCTTCGTACTAGTTATAGGGTCCTTTCGAACCTAAAGTGCCTTAATATAGGGTCGTCGTAGTAGAGCTAGAGGGTTTCTAGGCGAAGTAGGCCCGCTAGTACGTACATCGCATCCTAGTAGAAGAGGAACCCCTAGGATTCCTTCTACCGCGCTAGCTACGGCTATTATACCTCGTCTCTATCCTAAAGGGCCTCCCTAATTCTAATCGCCTTAGCGTCGGTGCCTAGTACTACCCGAATAGTATTCGCGAGGCTATTCTATACCTCCCCTACCCTAGCTATACTAGCGAGGTAGACGAAGGGTTTGCCGCCTCCGTCCGGTCTCCCTCGTACTAAGGCGACCCTTATCGATCTATCTTAGGGCTCCTCGCCTACGAGTTGCCTCTACAACCTCTCGAGGGGAGTACATAAGTCCTCCTCGCTTACCTAGCGACTAGAGTAGTCTACATCTATATAGTTAGGGCGCCTACTAGCCCTATTAGCTATCCCGTTTTCCCTTCCTAGATAGTACGTAATATAGAAGTCGAAAATAGAGAGCTACTCGGCCTAGCGAACCTAGCGCCTTGTAAGCTCCTTAGTCGTTATAAACTATCTAAGGTTGTTATAGTCCGTAATGACTTCTACTTAGTACTACGCGCCCTCTAAGTAGTGCCTCTATTACTTAAAGTACTCGACTACCCCTAGTATCTCGCTATCGTAGGTATCGTAGTTCCTTTCCGCGCTATTTATCTTCTACAAGAAGAAGGCTACTAGGAACTAGTACGTCTTGCCCTTATACTTACGCTATTGCATTATAACGCCCGATATAGCGTAGGTCGAGGCGTCCGTTTCGATCCTAATTAGTTAGGATAGTTCGAAGTGCTTTAGGACTAGGGCCGTATAGAACGCCTCCTTAAGCTATTTAAATACTAACTTCGCTTCTTAGTCTAGAGTAAGCCGCTACGACTCTTCCTTACATTGCCTTCGCCTACCCTTAGCCGTATTAGGCCCCCGCTCTATTAAGCGGTTTAGCGGAGCTACTATCCTAGAGAAGTGCCTAATGAAACGCCGGTAGTAGTTAGCGAACCCGATAAAGATACGTATGTCCCTTACGCTCCTTAGCTCGGGCTACTCTTTAACCGTTACGATCCTTTCTAGCTCTATCTCGATCCTATTTAGGGTAATTATATAGCTAAGGAACCTAATCTAGTCCCTATTAAACTCGTACTTACTAAGCTTCGTATATAGCTTGTAGTATTAGAGCCTCTCGAGGATAGTAGTAACGTATCGGGTATGTTCCTCTAGGTTTTAGGAGTATATTAGGATGTTATCTAGATAGACGATATAGATCGTATCTACTAGGTCTAACAAGGTACTAAGGATATAGCTCTAGAATGCCGCTAGGGCGTTTGTAAGCCCGAATAGTATTATAGTATACTCGAAGTGCCTATATCTCGTATAGAAAGTAGTCTTCTATTCGTCCCCCTATTTGATACGGATCCTATAGTAGGCATCTCGGATATTAAGCTTCGTAAAGACCCGAGTATTCGCGAGACGGTCTAAGGACTCCTATATAAGGGGTAATAGGTACCGATTCTTTACCGTAATAGCGTTCAAGCCCTAGTAGTCGACGCATAGTCGTAGGCTACTATCCTTCTTCTTAGTAAAGAGGATACCGGTACCTGCTAGGGACTTTAATAGGCGGATCTAGCCCTTTTCGAGATATTTATCGAGGTATTTCCTTAAGACTACTAACTTAGTCTCTGAGAGGTTATATAGTAGGTTGTAAGGAGGGGTCTTACCCTCTATTAGGTTAATAGACAACTTATGTAGGCCGTAATTGGGAAGTAGGGACGCGTCTCCTTCCTCGAATATCCTATAGAGGTATTCGTACTCCGGTAGGAGGCTATTCGGGTCGTCTTAGTCCGTCTTAACTATCGATATTACGAAGAGACGCGTATCCCTATCTAATATAATCCTCGAGAAGTCGGAGGGGCCCGATATAGCGTAGGCGCGCTACCTACGAGCCCCCTTCCTCCTCTAGATAGCCGTTTTAGCCGCGAAGTCGATCGAAGGATTCTATCGTTCTAATTA
The DNA here is from genome assembly GCA_001578225.1 of Pseudocercospora musae. Lineage (NCBI taxonomy): Eukaryota > Fungi > Ascomycota > Dothideomycetes > Mycosphaerellales > Mycosphaerellaceae > Pseudocercospora > Pseudocercospora musae. The sequence continues at coordinate 14,960 of LFZO01000812.1, forward strand.
GGGCATCCTTAGTACGATGTCGAAGCTATAGATCCTTCTAATAGCGAAATTGTCTACGTAGCCTCGCTACTAACTACTCGTGTCTAATACTTCGTAGGTTATACGGCATTTGCTACTTATAGCTAGCGACTAGCTATTAAGGATCTTATACCGCTTAGCGTCTATATTACTTAGGGCGAGGCTAGCCTCTTTAGCTACTATACTATCTAAGATATTAGCCTAAGAGCCGTAATCGACAAGCCCTCTAAGTATATAGGAGTTCTTGCCCTATTGTAGCTTAATATCTAGCTAGATTAACTAGAACTAGTCCCGGTTAACCCGTCTTAGTCTACCGGGCTCCGCGCTCCTCCTTTGTTCCTCGGTATAGATAACCTAGCCCGCCGTAGCTAGGAGGGCTACTAGGCGGGTTTGTCTTTTCCCGATTCTAGATTATAGGTAGGGCATTAGGGCCTCTTGTAGCCTATCTCGCTATAGTGCTAGTACTAGGGGACTTCTTTGTCCTTCTCGGCCCTATTAGGGGCGTTCTAGCGCCTCTATAGGGAGCTTCGGCCCTTCCTACCTCGGCTATAGCCTCCCGAGCTCCTAGGTAGCTTATCCGAAGCCGAGCCGGTAGTACTATTATCCGAGCCGGAGCGGCCGCGCTTCTTGTTACGGTCTTTGTCCCTACGGGACCTATACTTGTTCTCTAGCGAGCGGTAGTAGGCGTTCGCTACCTCTTCCGCCTCGATTAGGGTCTAGAAGCGCTACTAGCCTACCTCGATGCGATAGCGGATCTTCTTGTCTATAGCTACTACAAAGTCGTATATTATATAGTCCTATTAATCCTCTTCGACCTTATCCTACTAGATCTTTATATAGTCTAGTAGCTTGGATAGGGTATAACTCCCCTAGTTAGCCCTCTTTAGCCTATCTAGGGCTAATTAGCGACGTTCTTCTTTCGTTCCTATAGAGTCTAGCATTACCTACTTTATCCTTTCCTAGGTATACTCCTCTAGGTCCGAATACGCGGTATATCGCTTCTATTTGACCTACTACTCCCTCTCTATCCCTTCCTCGGCTAGGTCTACCTTTATTTCTTCTATAGAATAGATATAAAGGGCCTACCTAAAGATACGGTCGTAGTCGGTAACCTATTAGTCGTAGTCTATACGCCCCTTGTCCTCGAATATATAGAGGTTCCTCGCCTTAGGGATAGCCGATCCTATAGGTATAGAGGGTAGTATAGCGGGGGCCGCGCTTAGTTAAGTACCCCCTTAATCTATAAGGAGGGAGGCTTCCTAAGCTATATCGGCTATTCTTTTCCTAAGATAGGCTAATTCGAGGCGTTGTTTAGCCTATTTGGCCCGTTCTTCCTCGTACTAGAGCTAGGCCGCTAGGACCTCGTCGTTAAGGTCCTCTTCGGTACTACCCTACCTATTATCGTTATCGATAGTATCCCCTAGCGAGTCATTAGCTAGGGTAGAGGAATTATTGTCCTATTCGGCATTAGGAAGGTTTTCCTAGTTGTTTTCTTAGCTAACCGGATTGGATACCGAGGCCTTTGCTTTCTTCTATACTATTTTGAGTACTACGTAGTACGCTTTAGGAGAGCAATTCGTATATGAAAGAGGTATAGGATACGTAGTGTATAGTACTCGATTAGAACTACTCGAATTGCTAAGGAAGAAAGGGAAGAGAGGTATCTAGGGGGAAGATATATGCCTATAGGCCAAGACGGGTCGCCCCGGGCCTTCTTGGCCTATTTCGACTCTAGATAGGCCAACTAGGCCCGTGATTGTAACAATATAGCTATACTAGTCGGATACCTACCTCCCTATCTATAAGCGATAGGAAGAAAGGAACGCCTAGGTAAACTAGGTTACGAGTAGCCTACGTAAAAGAGGTATAGACTACGTTTATATAGGAACTATTAGGCGATTAGTAGATCGAAAGGGAATCTCATTCTCGCAATCTAAGAACTCCTAGGGAGGATTATTAGTAGAACTTATTAGGACGTTCCCTAGAAAGCTAGATTACAAGGTAACTAATAATAGTAAAATAACTTAGTCTACTATTAGATAGGTAGGTAATAGGAGTACTACTATAACTAGGAATATATGCGAAGCGCTAAGAAAGTAAAACTTTACTTCCTAAGGTTTTGGAATAGGCTATCCGCGTACCTATATACGTATAACTATTTAAGTAGGAATTTACTCGAACCTTTAAGTAATCGTATATATATGTATATACGCGCCTATCGTTATAAGTAAATATCTACCTATAGTCTTTATTCTAAAGCCCTTATTAATAGGCGCCTATATCTACTTATCTATTCTTCCCTCTCCTAACTAACTAAGCCTTCTAATATAGCTAAAGAGTAGTAACTCGTTTCTACTAACCTAGCTTCCTCTACCTCTTCCTCGATAGCTTATTAGTTTAGTTAACCTACTACTATTGTTTAGCTAGGCTAAAGCGCTACTTCGCTTAGGATTTTTATAGTTCTAGAGAATAGCGAGCTTACTTAAGTTACTAATCTTACTAACGTCTTTAAGATTATCGTAGATATTACTAACTAATAGGCAAAGATCGAGACAACTCGATAGTTATTTACTATCCTCGATAGGGCTAGCGAGAGCCTATTAGTTACTATTACTACTAGTATAAAAAATCTACGCTACGAAATAGGCAATACTATCGATTTCAAGAACCTAGTTCTCGAGGATAAGGAGCTCTCTAAGGCCTATCTATTACTTACTATTATCGAGGAGTAGGATATTAATATCTACTACTAACTTAAGTATCTAACCGTAATCCTTAAGTATTAGGGTAGTCTAATAGTACTCCTATAGAGCCTAGTCGACTTCGTCTATAATAGCGTAGAGCGAGCTAAGAACGTTACTACCTTCGTTAATAAGAACAAGAACCGTCGGTAAGGTACTAAGCTCGTTAGTAAGACTATAATCTACTAAGTTATATCTACTCCTAAGAAGATAGGTTAGTAGAACCTAAGCCTTACGTTTACTAATAGCGACTTCGACTTAAATTATTATAAGAAGTATAAGAAGGAGATCGCTACTAGACGTCCTAGTAGGTTAGTTCGGATTAGGTTCGGATTCAAAACCGAACCTAACCTATTTGTCTAGGTCTAATATTAGGGAACCGGAAGTTTGTCTAGGTTTAAACCTAAAGATTTAATAGGTTTATAGCGAATAATAGAAATATTAGAAAGGTAGAAATGGCGAAATATCGAGATAGAGAATATATTGTTATTTATATAGATAGATAGATATTTCATTTGCCTGTTGTAGTGCCTTTCGGCCTATGCAGGTCCGTTTCTATGTATTGTTTTAGGTAGGAAACCAACTTGGTTAGTAAAAACCTCCCTCCTATCCTATTTACAAGTGTTGTCCTTCCTCGTTTTTTTGCTTTCCTTCCTCTAGGGTGTACTAGTGTTATGGTTGTTACCCTCTAACTACCTTGCCTACTACCCTGCCCTTCTTTCCCCCTCTTCTTCCCTCCTTCTTATCTACTCCTTAGTTTCCCTTACTAGTACAAATTGTTGCACGAATCCCTATTTAATAATCTACCTTACTATCCTCTTTAGGTCTTCTTTGCTTTGGATTAGCTTATCGTATTCCCTTTC
>LFZO01000813.1:0-18570 GCA_001578225.1 Pseudocercospora musae
CGAGCAGATCTGGAGCACAAACCAAGGGACTGAACCTGGGAACGCCGCTCCAGAAGCGCACGAGCAGATCTGGAGCACAAACCAAGGGACTGAACCTGGGAACGCCGCTCCAGAAGCGCACGAGCAGATCTGGAGCACAAACCAAGGGACTGAACCTGGGAACGCCGCTCCAGAAGCGCACGAGCAGATCTGGAGCACAAACCAAGGGACTGAACCTGGGAACGCCGCTCCAGAAGCGCACGAGCAGATCTGGAGCACAAACCAAGGGACTGAACCTGGGAACGCCGCTCCAGAAGCGCACGAGCAGATCTGGAGCACAAACCAAGGGACTGAACCTGCCTTTGCCGCAGCCCGAACGTCGAAGCCTCAGCAGCCTCAATCCGTCCCTGCACCGAAGAAGGACGATCGAGGAGAAGCAGCGCGCCTGCACATGTGGAGGGCACCGACGTGGACAAATGGACACGCTCTCAATATCCCACGACACATGTACCACTGGATCTTGGTCTTCCTCCTTTTCTTCCTCCTCTTGCCATACTGGACACCACGCATTGAGCGCACTGCAGAAAGCCAGGCTGTACAGCAAGTGGAAGCGCTCCTGAACGAGGTCCGAGACATGCATGATGCCAAAGCCAGAAATTCCACGGCCGCCAAATTTGACCTCCATGAACAGATATGTTACATCGACAGCGTTCTGTGCAGCATCGTGTACCACCGGCCGTGGGACCACCAAGACTTCTACAACGCCACGGTTCAGCGCTATCGATCTGATCATTTCGACCCATCGTGTCCAGCGGTAGGGTGCGTGGGACGTCCAGCGCCAGCGCTTCCGGCAGTTGTCGAGAGAGGTGTAGGGAACATGTTCAGCAACGTGTCGTCGGAGCTGCTACAGCTCGACAGACACTTTCAAAAGCTGGAACAGGTACTCCAGGACTGCGAATCGCAGCAAGGACCTTTAGTAGACAGACTTGCAGCCATTGTCCAGGACTGGGAGCGGGAGAAGGATTGGCTGGAGCGCTGCGGACGGCTGCTACAGAGGGTTCGAAAGGACGGGAATGAGCAGGTCAGAGAGGACGAGCGGTGGTCATGGCTGAGCTGGATGCTCCATCAAGCTTCGATCCAGTCATGTCAAGTCTGGACATTTGCATATGAAGCAGCATTTGCGGCGGGCGCTGTAGAGGAGTCGTCTCTAGGTCGATGGAAGACGACGAGAGAGAAGCTCGAGGTGTCGATGAGGCAGTGCAACGAAGCTCTCGAGGGCATCTGGGTAGACATCGCAGCGGCGGGAAATCGGTGCCGGGAAGTCGCCTGGGCACCTGATCATGCGGAGCTGCACAAGCAGTTGCCTGAGTCGGCGGTCGAGTTCTTGGAGACCAGGCTGACTTGCTCGGGAGGCGACTTGGCGAGAGCATTCATCAAATCGGTGCGGAACAAGCTCAGCGAGATTGAACAGCGAACGAGGGAACTGCCCGAGCTGGCTCCCATTGCCGCGCCGTGGAGGCCGTATCTGTGAAGTGGTAGGTAGAGGTGGAGGTGGAAGCAGGAGGCTCATGGGAGTGAGTGGATGGTGTATGGATGGGAATTTGGGTATGAGAGTGAGGATGGGGATAGTGCCGCAGGGCGCAGGAGCATGTTGGATGTAATGTGACGCAGCTACATGAGTGGTGTGCTAGAATACATGCCATGTGAAAGCGAGCGTTAGAAATGAGGCAGCGCCAAGGCCAGCCTTCAGCTTTCTGTGAACACCTCCGTGTTCCCCGCACCGAGTCAAGAGTCAAGCTTGTCGATTCACATCAGTGAGTGCTGTATTCCATCAACTCCACCAAGTCACCCAACACATCCACCACCTGCCTCGCCGCCGCCACATCGCGCTCCGCTCCGCCTCTGCCTCCGCCTCCGCCTCCGCCTCTGCCTCCGCCTCCGCCTCGGGTGACAGCCGTGTTCTCTGCAAGCTCGATGCACCCGTCGTGCACACGCCGGACCGCCTCGTCCAGATCTCGCGACGATTTCGCCTGGCTCACCCCGTCCTGCGCAACCACGCTGTTCATCGCACTGCGAAGCGCCACGCTCAGCAGCTGGCCTGCTTTGGCCGAGATGTCGCTGGCGCTGCCGTCGTAGACAAGAGACGCGAGCTCGCGCGCCGCAGTGCTCATGCTCGTGCCGTGGGAAGCAGCACTGGCACTCGCATATCTCGTATCATCGGCCTGGCTCGCCGCATACGCATCGCCGACCTCGAGCTGCTGCACGCGCTGGAGGACTTCCGAGACCTTGGCCAGGAGGTCTTTGTCGCCTTGGAGATGAAGGCTTCGTGACATCAGATCAGCGTACAGCTTGTGCTGCTCCTCGCGAACGGCCTCCATGGTAGCGGCTCGACGGTGGATGGAGGCGCCGCGTTGCGCTCGACGTTTGGGACTCAAGGCCTGACCTGTGTGGACGGAGCAGTGTTAGCAGGCAAGGACTGTCATGGCATCTCCCGCGCATACGTGTGGCCTACTGTAAATGCCAGCCGATGCTGGGCCGCGATGTGAATGTCAGTTGGACATCGACCAAGGACGGGACACCCAGACGCGACGTGGACATTGAGAGATTTTGCATCGCTCGACATGCAGCCATCCGCTACCCCTCCCACAAACACCTATCGTCTTGGCTTTTCTCCCCTCCGCCGCCGCTCGTCAGCCAGCTTCTGCCGCATACACCACTTCGCCCTTGCCTCTCTGTCTTCCACTTGGGCCTCCTACATGGCCGACACGTCCCACATGTCCGACGCAATCTCGACTGCCATTGCAAATCTCCCGGCACGCCTCCAAGACAAGGCAAGCGAATCTCAATCTCGGAGAAGAGGACTCCATTCCGCTGACTGTTCCATCTGTCACAGACCTATGGCGACCACAAATTGACGCCCGTGGAGGTTATGAAGCGCAGGCGCGGCGGCAAATTCGTCACCCTGAGTCCAACCAACGCAGAAGTCGACGTCCTGGTCAACTACTTTCGTGCCCATAACGTCAACGCTGCGCAACTTCCGACTCCCCTGCAAGTCGTCGATCTCATTGATTGCATGGGTTACACGTCCGGCTATGCTCCGTTGGACGCTAGCCTTGCTGAGCTTGTCGTCAACATTATCGATCGACCAGAACTTCAATCTCGACTTGGCAATGGCAGCAAGAACAAGCTGAAGGCGGGCGACAAGATGCAGCTGAAAAAGGCAGTGACTTCGCTTATCTTAGACGCGGACAAGGATGCATCACGCACGCCCATCGCCAGTTCTGCTCGCGATTCAGATCTGCCGCCTCGCCCTGACCCGCGCTCTGTCAACTCTGCGCTTCCCGATGCCGCTCCCGCCGAACGACATGCTTCTGGACCCAAGTCATTCTTTGCATCAGTCGGAGCAATGCTCGGCGCTATTGGGCAAGGTGCAACGAAGGCCACCGAAGAGCAGACTAGATCTTCTCCTTCTGGTGATCACGCACTACTCGCAGCATCTGCTACTGACACCGAGCCCGCTCGCATGGTCACTACCGTCACGTCTCATCTTACCGGGGCTTCCCTTGCGCTTACCGACGAAGATCACGCAATTCTCGACCAACTCTTTACACGTTTGCACCTCGGTACACCCAATCGTCTATCTGTTGACAGTCTCAGCCATCACGTGAGCAGCTTACAGGCCGCCGTCGAGGCGCAGGAAGAGGAGATACAGCGCGCTACGGAGGAGTGGAAGAGGCTGCGAGGCGAGTAGATGATGTTTACCGCGACATCACGGACACATATGGAGGAAGGATGGTCGTTCATACGGAGGAAATAGCACCTTGAGACGGAAGCTTCGTGTATTTGCACGGCAGGCAGACAGTCCATGCACTCATTCCATCATCTGACAGCCGGGCAACAGATGGCAGATTTTCCGGAGGGTAATTCTCGGAATTTTAGAGCACCCACGGGTCGTCAGGCATTACCAATGTTCTCTCCAAGTACCACGCGAGCATCCTGCCAGTACGTAGCCAAATCAAGGCCGGCACGAGAGAGACATGTTGACCTTTGCGAAGAAAGTGCATAGGGGCTTCAGCCACGGCAAAGGTGAGTTTGAGCATACCCTAGATGTCAAGCAGGCTTTCCGCAAAGCGAAGATGAGAGCCATTCGAGTATGCCCAGAGCTGCAACCAAATTGATCGGCATAGAAAGAAGTCCAGGCCGTAGCTACGGTCGTGGGAAATATAGATATCGCAGATACCGAAACGACTCCTCGATTCGAGCTGCAAGGAATCGCATCGCCTACTACCCGGAGACCGTCCACTCCCCTTTCCAGCTTCAGCACGAGCAGCACATCCAAAAGCACGCACACCATGATGGCGACACCTAAAATTTTAAGTCCAGCTGACATTCGCGCTATCGTGACCTGGGTCACGATGTTCTCCGCCAATGGCTCCATCGACGCGATCCAATATCACTGCGTCGCGGTGATCAGCTTTATGGCTTGACAAAAGATGAGCGGAGAAAATGTCAAGAGTCACAGGACCTCGGCCGAATTCCAGTCGATTCCAGTCTTTTCGGCAGGCTTGACAAGCCCGTCCACAAATGTGTCGAGGACTTCTTCATTCGTTTGAGTACATACTTGGATCATCCGATTGACTGGAAGCCGCTCAACAATAACAGAACGTCGAACTCTTCCAATCCTAACTCTAACCCTATATAGTACGAATTTTTCCAGCCGCCATGCTTGTACTTCCTCTCTGACCTTATAACTCGGCCTTGAGGCTCTGTCGCCTCGTTCAGCGGACCTACACAAGAATTCTGCTCGCGGCCGTCCGTAATGTTTAGCTCGGCAATATTTATCTATACTCATCATCAAGGAGAAGCGGACCCGACAAGAGGACTTCGCAACCAGTCACCGAATAGATCCATCCTCATTCTGGCGTGTAATGATCTGGACAGCGCAAACACGAGCACGGACATTTAGCAACGCCATTTTCGTAGCAGAGGCTGACATTGGGAGTCGTTCCTCTGGCCAGACAACGGATCTCCCAGATCGAAGCAACATTACATCCGAGTAGTGCGGAAGTGCTCCAATACGTTTCGAACTTCATCTCCGACGTGTGAGGCTTCTGACTACTTGCGATCTTGGGCTCACAGAAATACGGATTTGTCAATCTGAGAGAGTACTCTCTCGACCGTAGGCGTCGGGAAAACTCATATCGGCAAAAGAATTCCGACTGGGGACCCTCTCGAAATACGACTCCCAACATACGTCTGGCTGCCTGCACAACTCCAGCCTGACCTTACAGCACACGCACCCAAGACACTGCACGCTCCACCTCGGAAGTTGGGTGCAGATGTCGACACATTACCGCCAGGAGTAGATGGAGTACGACCTTCTATGTTCCAATACAGAAGCAAGAGGCTGAAGCGGCGAAGAGCCGGTAGCCACGCATAAGCAAGAAACAGTCATCGCGGCCCTGGCTGAGGACGAAGTTTCTCGGCATACAACAAGCTTTGAGGCTCTTATCGACGTCCAGGAGCACAGGCTGATCGATCGACGTTTTTGTTTGTGCGGATTCAAGGGTACGTGGAGGCGTGCACCGTCGCGAGGAGTCCGTGACAAAGGCGATAGTGTTGGGGTTCAACGCAGCTATCTCCACTTACACTGCTTCGCCAAAGTTTTAGAAGGAGTGGCTGAAAGGAGACAGCAGCCGCTCCCGCGACGCAAGCCGGGCCAACTACGGCGGTGACAGGAGATAAGGACGCCGTGATGATCGAGCCGGAACACATGGGTTTTGTCAACTTCATGGATTCAGATCAGGAAGACGCAGACGCAAACACGGCATACCCAGCGAGCACTACAGAAGTCGACGAAGAGATGGCAAAGGAGATCTGGTGCTAGGCTTCGTTTGCTGTAGTTTGTCGCGCCACATCATTGCTCGACGTCGAAGAGATCACGCGGGCCATACGCACAGCATACCCTAGGATACAGGTGTCTCGTACGGATGAGGACACGCTAACCATCTTGTTAGCCTCCGCTAGAGCGTAGGTTCGCCAAATTGTTAGAAAGAGCGGCTGAAAGGAGACAGTAGCGCAGCAGGGTGAGAGAATGGAGTAGGAATCTCCTGCTATTGATTGGTCTCCTTGCTGTTTCGCATAGTAATTGGACAGTGAAGGTGCTCGCAGCGTTTGTGCGTAGGCTGCCTTGAGCTGAGCTTCTCGCATCTGCAGTGCTGACAGGATACCAGCTGGTTTGGAGTAATGGCAAGCAGATTGACGACCAGTAGGCGATGGACAGATGTGAAATTCGCCCTGACAACCATGGGGCCATCGACGTAACTTCTCGAAAGATGACGCCAAGGCAGACTGGCATTTGATCGATCCAAGGTTTAGCTTGATGAGCTCAGCTGGCCGTGATGACCCTCAGCTGGCCGCATTGACTCTCAGCTGGCCGCAGTGACTCTCAGCTGGCCGCAGTGACTCTCAGCTGGCCGGAATGACTCTCAGCTGGCCGCAGTGACCCTTAGCTGGCCGCAGTGACTCTCAGCTGGGACAGGGAGGGAGTGCAAAGACCGATCACTGGGTGCATTAGTATATGATGACGTGCGAAATCGTCTTGGAAGCCATCGAATTTCCGACAGAACGAACTTTTGCAGATCGCAAGGTGGTCACAGTTGAGCTGGCCAGACAGGCGTGGACAGAGTAAGAGCGGGTTAAACTACTTCGATGCCGAGGATGATAGACACAACGGCGCAGATCAATGCATTGCCAGCAACGCCAGTAACCGGGAACCAGCAGTTACATGGGCTTCTGCAGCAGACGAGGGCTGTGAGTTCACAACATCGCCAGCAGCATCGTCAATAATCCATCTTGACACAGCCTCAGAGAGCCAGGCGTCGATGGATGAACGTGCTGGGCCATCCATGGAGGCTGCTTCCAGTACCAGAGACGCGCATTGGCCTAGCACATCTGAACAGCCATGCCGTCTTCGGTAGCATCCGGATCGAAGCTCTTCCACATCGTTTCTACAATGACTAGGACGTTCGGGCGTGAGCAGGAGGACAGAGGGCACGACATCAGGTTCACAACGCGAGGCAGCCTTTTGCTGTTGACGCTCGGGAGAACTCGAAGTCTGCAAGCGTGCTGATCGAAAGGCCGTGAGGCAAATCGATCGATCTTTCTCCGGGGGAAACACATTGCATAGATGCAGTCATCGATAGCGAGCATTCCCTCGGGATGCTTTGCCACAAAGATGGGAACTATCCTTGCAAGGTGATGAGATCCCGCGGCTTGAAGTCGATGTGCTAGAACTCAGCAGCTCAGGCGTTTCTGGACGACCACCATCGATGGTGGTCGGTACGGCTCCTTATACTAACGACCTGTCAACTCCTCGAATCAGCACGCCAATGTTGCAGAGCAATACCGCAATGAGTAAAACTTCACCGATGGAGCAATCCTCCGTCAGATCAGCTTGTATATCGACGCCGAGAGTAGCTGGTGGGCCAGGGCCACCGAGACCAATGGAAAGGACTTGCGACAGCTTTTAACGACTAAGGACTTTGCAGCTGCTTTCGATGATCTCTTGAAATGGCCAGGCCTTTGCTATCCCATTCGACTTGGTTTCTTCCATCGTCTACTAACGATGAAGTGTAATCACTACGTACTGGATCGGAGATCGCTGTTTTTCCCGTGTCTTTATCTAGTCCGCCCAGAACGCGGAGTCCATGTCGCAACCTTTTTCCTGGAAAGAGACATGTTCATGAATTGCATGAGCGCCTCGGGCTTGCCTACCGACACAAACTTTGTAGCACATCCAGCACCAATAGCAGCAGACGGAGAGCGGGAACAGTCCTGTGCCGATTCGCAAACGCAAGGGTGTCTGCAATGCTTCAATCTCATCCAGCGCAACGAAGCTCTCCAGCCTAAGGTTGACTGTTTAAAGCGGCAACTTCAGCAAGCTAGAGCATATTTATTGGGCTATCGGGCCGACAAAGGCACTTCTACAACCGCCATGTAAGAGGCACTTGACAATACCACAAATCGGCGTTACGAACTGGAAAGAATACAGTAATCACAACTCTATACCGGAACACGAGTTGGCGACTCTGGAAACGGACCTGAGGGACGAGGGCGGAGGTTGAAGAGCTAAATAAGCGCTGCGAAGACCTGGACAATGAAAGATATCGCCGATAAGTTCAAGCTCAAAACCAAGTCGTGCGTCGAAGATTCGAGGAGTAATTACGTATATATGCATGGAATTTGCAACTACGCGAGGAATGTAATCGATTTGCGAAGAGAGACAATAATATACGGGCACAATCAACTCATCCAGGGCTCCAGAATACAGCCTTGACGGATTATCAAAGGTTGAAAATCGCATACTTCTTGCGGACCAGGATCAAGCGAGGTCGTATTTGGTGGAGACGGCGCTCAACGCCGTAGACTTCGTTCCGAGCTGCGTCCAGGGGGGTGGCATTGTTTGTGTTGGCAATCAGAGCCTAGTAGAGTCAAGCCTGATACTGGATCCTTGTCGAAAGCTGCTTATGCAACTATCTCTCGGTATACATGAATGGCTGGGAATCAGAGTGTAGGCGGGTTGCTCCACGGGAAGGCAAAATGACAACAAGAAAGCAGCCACGGCGGACTGCAAGCAGGTCAGCTCAAGCGACTAGTGGGCTACAGCCTCGAAAGAAACTTGAGACCAACACAATTGCCAAATACGGGATACGATAGAGCAAGGTGAGGCAAGGACTAGGATTGGCGAAGCTGAGTCTCGAGGTGTGCGCAATAATATCCCTGCCACACAGCTGGTCGAGGAGAATGTACGCTTGGAAGACACGAAGAACCAACCATGCGAATCTATCTCGCAAAGAACCCGAGTATAGAACGCAACGAAGCACCGATATTCGTACTGCTGCTGCGATTGAGAAGCGTTGATGCTTCTGCTCCTGTTATCGCGAACATCACCATTACCGCCAAAAATAGCATATGATGTGCTCGAGGTGGCCGACAAGATGGATTCGCTGGCGTACCAGATGGGTGTCCGCAAGGCGACTGGCGCAAAACCTGGACACCATCTCTCCGATACTTTGGGTAGGCTTGTTGGCATTTGAGCCAAGCCAACTCCATGGCAGAGCTCAGCTTCTCCCAAGTGGTCGTCAGAGCCTGTTTGACAATGAGAGTCCCCAAGTGAGGTATGGCTGCCGTCTGCTTTGATCATGGTCACGTACGTTCGGAGTGTGTCGCCCAAGATGCTCAAAAACGTCTCGTCGAGCCTTGTCTGTATCTAGGAAAGGAGATTGGAAAGTCGGAATAGCCATGCTATGTCGATGGTTGATGAGAGCCACTATACGGTCGTGACCGTGTCGTTATCGGCACTGAGATTACATCAGAACTGAGGACTTGATAACCTGGAACCAGTCTCCGCTTCAACAAAACTTGTAGGGATGTATGGAGAATTCGAAATTCGATCCAAATGACACGGCTTACACCGTGGTGCGATATGGGAGTAGTGCGATTTCTGGCATTTCCGGTGACAGGTTCGGGAGGGCCTTCGGTGGTTAAATGATCCGCGTAGTTCATCTTCGATCAGTACAACTACACTGGTAGAAGAAACATTATCACATCCGCTCGTACTTTCTTTCACTCTCAAAGGGCCTCTTTCAGTCCCCGAACACCTCATCCCTTCGATCCCATACGAACCGATAGTAGCATATCTCCATCTTTGGCAAGTATACTTTCGCTTGCGAGTGGTAGTTATTCCAGGACTAGGGGACATTGCGCTTAGTTCGGAGATCCTACGGCAACGAGTCAGTACGGACAGGAATATTTAACACCCGGTCGAGGCCTCCACGACTTGTGAGGCATCCTCTAGTTGTCGGCCAGAAATCCAGTGCAGTGTACTCGATACCAGCTCAGACGAGTTCGAGAAGGACACAGCGGTAGAGAAGGTAATCAATGAAGCAAAAGAGCTACGTTTAGTTCATGCTCACTTTGCACCAATACTCGTAGATATCTCTCGGGAGCACTTTTCGAACATCGCGACTACGCGTATGAGGCTACGGGTTGATGGCAAGCGCGTTCCACGGCGATCCATGCCACGACCACGACGATCTGACCCAATACAACAACACAGGATCGCAGCTGCAACGGATCCATCTGCATATCGATGTGACCAAGCCTTTCAGAGCGACCCGTCAATCATAAAAACTCGTGGTGTCGAAAACAAGCAGCGTTCGCGCGTAAAGCCTGTTCTCGCTTCTCTGGCCAAGAATGGGCTCATGCCCATCGTTATGGCGATATGCTACGCTTTCGCCAATGATTAGCCGGGACTGCAATACAGGTGGTCCGCTTGCCCGTAATGCCTTGAGAGCTCGAGCATTCCAACGTCAAATTCGATTCTCGGTGTAGCCATTTTCTGGACTCGAAAATTCGCTGGATAACCTGTCCTGTGCGTTTCACTGGGAATGGTGAACCATCTACAATATCCGAGGACCGGTATATGTATCCGATTCGTGGAGCCCGCCTGCCTCAATTAGCCGAAGTGCAAAGAGACATTCTGAAGTATGGTATACCGGTAGTCTCTCGATGTGGAATAGTGTTTAGGACATTTCGAAGAAGACTGGGTCGAGGACCTTCGGGATCGTGAAGCACGGACGGGAGAGTAGGCACAGCGGCCCTTCTCATGAATGCTATCACTCTCATCGGAGTCGATGTATCACTCACTCTACGAACGCTAATCAAATCTGCTGCACAATCGACTATGGGATGCTCAGCCAATCTCACCCTTGCAGGTAGAAATAGTTAGTTTCAATTTTCGCGAGGTGTCTATACCCAGAAATCGATAGAATGAAGACCAGACCTCGGTGACCGTCAAGAATGATCTCCAAGCAGCGCGCGTGGTATAATCCGGAGTCAGAATCGTAGTGGATTTTGCTCCTTTTCGGCCCGGACTCAGAGTGCAGTTCGGCAGCCTCATATGTCCAGTATTAGAACAAGAGTTTTCCAACATTTGTCTTTTTGTAGCACAAAAGCGTTCGTGTCTCGTACTAGGATGTGACCAGTACAGTAGAAGCGAATAATAGAAGGCCAATAGTTACGCGAGACATGAGCAGCACATCTCCCGTACCGATTTGTAGAGTCTTGGATAGAATGATGCGAGTACTCTGTATCCTCGCGGTGTCGCATACAACCTTGGACGTATGTTTGTGTTGCATATAGGCAGCAACTCAGGGTCTACTACGAGTTCACGCAGCTGGATGCGGAACTATGTGCAGCGCCACTTTCGTGTCACCCAAATCTTTGGCATGTAAGATCATTTCCGTTCGATTTAATTGCAATTCTTGTTCGTCAAGAGTGCGGAAAGGACATAAATGGTCAGAAGCCTAGTGAATGCCTCGGGTTCTGCCAAGAGCCGCTCCAGAGAGGCCGGCAAGCCGGAAGCAGGAAGCCGAAGGTCTGAAAATAGAGCGAGGGAGCAGCTGGGCGTGTTTGTTGATCTGGGATCCGCTGCTGTGTCTTTATGGCACTTGGCTGGCTGATAGGCGAAGGGCTGACGACCTCACCTCCCTCATGACAGTTGCGGATTTGGAAGGTGTCGTCGGTCACCACTTGATACCCGCCCCTATAACATCTTCGTGAGTCGTGACCGAGTACTGCATGCATTGACCATGAGTGTTCAGTGACATCCGGCTTAAGCGATCCTGAGAGGTTATTATATGCTTGAGCGTCGGACGGCGTTGACAGCTTAGTGGGGCTTTGAAAAAAGGATAATGATCTCTAGAAGTAGGCTAGAGGGTTGCTGGTAGGCGTGAGGCGTATGCGTCTCCAAGACCCACGGAAGCAGGCTACGGGAGTACGTCTCGGACTCGCGATCCCAGCGACGACCATTCCTTAATACTACTAGACGGTGACTGATCTAGCGAAGGAAGAATCTGACTTCGAAGAGAAATAATAGATTGGATAGTTTTCGATGCTCCATTTCATTTTGCCAGCAATCAACAAAGTCAACCCTGACACTTGTTTTGTATGGAATGCTTCGCCAGACCCCGGATATCTCTAAACCGCAATGACATCGACACTGTATCATATATACTCAACACTTAGGATCGTGTAGGAGCTCGGTCGGGAAAGGAACGTTAGAAGTTAATGTGATCTCGTACGGGTCACCGATGTCACAGTCGTAGGTAAAGACGTGGCGACAATCTTTATGAAAGATTTTGGGACATCCACGGATATGCACTGACTATCTTCCAAAAGCAAGTTCCTAGATCTGACCTCGATAGGTAGCTTCCAAAGAAGCTCTACATTGTTGGCTTATGGATATATGTCGGAGTATTGGGCTAGGAACAATGAGGAATCTCGGCCAGGTTCTACTTACTACTCAAGTCGTGATCTCTCTTCGAGCTCCAATTTCATTACGTTTGAAGAAGTCAGGTTGATGGATTGGTCCATAGGGCATTCGTTGTCAGATTCGCTGCCAAGCTCGCTAAACATGGTCTTACTCTCATCCTTATTGGATTGTGCTTTCTCCCAAGGTACACGATGCTATCCCTTAGAGCTATGACTGTCTCTTTCCTAGCTTGAGCTCGTCTGTCTTTGCCCCAATGTCGATAGAGACGTCCATGGAATCTCTTCGCGGAGCTTTCGCTCGCTTTCATATCCGTAAGGCTGTAGAGGGTATTGGAATCATGAGCATTTAGCTTAAAGGCGGAGTCTATCTTGTGCAATTGAAACCATGCCGTAAACGCAGGCTCATTTGGGTCGTGCTTCTCGGGCCTACCAGCCATGATATCCAGTGTCCTGATGAGCGGTGATCTTCAAGATGCAAAAGATGTAGGAATATGTACACAACTCGGCCGAAGAAAGGCCTGGAGAACGGTGCGTATTCCAAGCGGGAATACTCTGCGAAGCACTGTGTACAGACCGAGCTCATTCAGATCTCCGGTTGCCGGGAGTGTCATCGACTCGAACAAAGGCTGTGATTATCATGTGGCTTTCAGCCTGTGCTTCACGACGTCAACTGCTCGGGACTTCCAAATTGCCGGACCACACACATTTGCAGAGGCTCCAAGTCTGAGATAGCAATTTGAACGTTGACCGTTGTCAAGGTGGCCATAGCATTCGCTAGCAAACGACCCACATCTGTGAGGCATGGCTATCATAGTTGACTGAGACTTGACCTCAAACACTGGTGCGCTGCCATCCCAAAGGGTGCTACGCACTCTGTTAGAGCCAACTCACTATCCGCTTGGCTCACATTATTCAAGTCCAGTTTGGAGAGGCTTGCAATCTATTCACAGATGAACTACAGCATCGAGTCCTTTCATTCCACTAGAATGAAAACTGCCGAGGTGTGCTTATTGCCTTTGAAGCTTGGACAGCTGCTACACATGTCCGTCGAGTGGAAAGTGATAGGACCGGTGCCTATGCACCTAGGCTGGGTTGCGTTTCGATTTTTGCATCTGTTTGCAGGATTCCCGCATATCTGTACGCACCAGAAGGCGAGCAAATGGCTGGCTTTGCGGTGGACCATATGTTTCGAACTGGTCCTCGATATAGCGTACGCCATGCAAGGCGTAGTCGGCAATCGTCAAGGCCAGCAGTTGACGCAGCGGGCAAAGATGAGGCTTCGTAGCATCGAAAGCGGTCAAGCTTACCAGCTAAAGCATGCAAAAACATCAGTTAAGTGAAAGACTCACACCGTTTTCTTTCTTTCCCCGTGCCTATTTGCGATTCCCTATTCGTATTATGCATCCATAGATCCTGCCGCCGCCATCGTCGTATCCGATTAGACAGCTGGGGTCTTTGTACAATATACCTTCATTGCTCCCCTTATAGTTGCTTGACTCTACAAACTCCCTAAGCTACATGCCTATAAAGATCATCATTCATATGGCTGGCAGGAGCTGTAGCCGAGCCCCGCTGGTGCCATGATCTTTTGTGTTCAAATTCATAGAAAATGTGGAATGTCGACACTTGTCTGTACATTAGCAACCGACCCTGGTCGATCCTTCGTAGAGAGAGACTCTTCAGATACTAATGCATTGCGTAGGAAACGATGCAGTTTCGTGTCGCTAAGCACGCAGCTGTCAATATTACGTCGGTCTTACCTGTCGCATCTAGCCACGTTGACCATCAAGGCATCGATAATTAAAGTGACGAGGAATCAAGGGCTGAAGCTGATGCCAGTGTGTTCCAACTGAAATCGTAGTACCATTGACACTCAGCTTGCCCTCAATGACATTTCATGTGGGATGAAGAAGGAAAGCTTGTATTTCTGCTGGTTAAAGGATTTGGCGTACGAGTGAGAGTCCTATCAGCTGCTGTGAGTAAAGGCATGAACTTGGTCCAAAAGCTGGTTGACTTGTTAGTGTGAACGAGAGAAAGTGTCTGTTTCTATACTGCTTCCATCGCTCTTTCAGTCGCAGGATTACGGTACTGTTTTCGTCTGGGCGAGTGTGTTGAGGTCTGAGGTCTTCATTTCCCTTCAGCACCGCTAGCATGTCAAGCTGCATCTTCGCCAGATTGCAATTCTTAAACATGAAGGTGCAAGATATGGAAGGAACAAGAGAGCCCGTGCTTATGACGTGAGGCCTGGCGAAATAGTCTAGTAACTTCTAGGGTGAAGGCTTCGCGCGGCCAACGAAAGGAATCCGTTGAGCGCTCCCACAGAATCGTCGCTACGTGAAGAACCAAGCGGCATGTAGTGGCCGAAAGTCAGACTGGGCAGGTGATTTAGCTTTGCGAGTATCAGCGAGCAGCCAAGGAGAGCAAAGTAAGGCTGCGCATCCATATGCGCCAAGCGGACCCAGCTAAATGCTTCATGTGCTACAGTGACAAGTCGTTCAAGGCTGGAACGCAGGATACGCATCCTTCGGCCAGCATTCCGACTTGCTGTCATCATCCTGTATGCCTTTCAGATAGGCTGTGAGTCTATCATTCGGTACGAAACCCGGTCGCCATGCTATTCTGTTAGCTCTTTCCGCACTGGCTTTCTGAACCCCGATTGCTCCAGGTCGTTATTTGGATCCTGGCCCATTCACCCAGCTTCCGTCGAGACGACCATTGTGCTGTCTTTCTTTCGGAACCAAAGTGTCTTTGGCAATTTGCTTACTTCAATGGTTGCTGTTCGCTGTCGCTTCCTTGGGCCAGGAGCAAGAGCTTCTCCAGCACGCTTTAGAACTGGCGAAGATGGATGAAGCGGCTTAGAAATATTGATGCTGTCGTCAGGCGAGTGATCATCGTTCAGATCGAACTCGGAAAGCTAAAAGGCGAAGTTGGGCGACCGACTCCCGTGGAGATTGGCCTGCCCTAGATTCCGTCTGCTGGCTATCACTTCCGGGCTCTCAAAAGGAAGAGGCTTTTGCAAACCGATAGCTGTCAGCACAACACCACAGGTCGACCAGAGCGCGTCGAGGCAAGATGATCATGGTTTCATCAATTTGTGCGAACGCTACCAGCAAGCTGACAGATCTCACAAGGTTCTCGTGATGTCCGACAGGCCTCTTTGGCAACAGAGTATTGGGACGAGTTGCTTGTACACCTGTTCTATCCTCACCCAGAACTATCTGAGCTTAGTGCCGATGAATGGGCTATGCAGTGGCCACTTCACTCACCGGCAAGCCCCGCAAAGGCACTGAGCGCCGCAATGATGGCCTCCGATGTCTCGTCAGCGACACCACTATACAGTATGCACTGTTGAAATACCATTTGAAACCACGGGGAGTCTTGAATGCTCTTGCGCAATTGGAATCGCTTCGGAGTCGTTCAGGTGTCAATGACAATTGGCGCAGTCCAATAATGTAGTCGGTCACTGGCTCGTGTTCTGTATGGTTTGTAGCCCAAGGTATGTGAACAGTTCAGCTTCGAAGCGGATCCCTTGATGAGCGATGGCGAGACTTACCTTAGCATAGAGCCTTTTGTTAGCAGCACCACTAGTGATTGCTTCGTCATCGCCTTCCTACCAGGTTTGGTTATCAATGATGCGACCGAGGCGATCTCTTAGCTCTAAAAGATTTGCCATCCTTCAAAATGTGTACTACCTTCCGTCCAGGCTTCATCGCAGCTCTAAACTGCCTGACATGTTCGTCGCTGCTTGACATGTCCTACTCCTCGAAGACGACGCAATCAGATTTGCTTGTTGATCTAAGGCAGGTGATTTTCTACGATCGAAGTTACGGGTCGGAATCTCTGAATCGGCACAATCGCGACCCGGACTTTCCAGACTGCGTCCCCTCGGTCTGCAGCTTGTATGATCCCGCGACCACAGTCGACGAATCCTGAAAGCGGTATTCGCACACGTTCGAGCCGCGAGAAGGAATGGCGCTGAGAGGATGTGCGAAGGACGGAGTGGACTCTAAGCGTGTCGGAGAAGATTCCGGGGGATTGCTCTTCGTAGGCAAGTTCGAGAATGAACTTTGTGAAACCTAGAGCGAAGGAACTTGCATCGAAAGTGCAATCTGGAGCCGTTTCAGCATACTTTAGAAGACGTCCTGGTTATGCACAGGAGAGCTGTAGCAGCCTAGGCAGATCCAGAGGTCACAAGGCCCAAGATCGCGCTGCATGGACAAACGGATACTGGTAAAGCTCCACCAACGATGCCTTCGTGGACGATCTGCACCAATCTCGAGTGCACTTTGAAGTTGCCAGCGTCCAGTGTGCCACTAGAGCAGTCCATGAGCCGCAGGGCCAGTGCAGTCGGTTTATGATCTCATGCGAGACAACATCAAAAGGTAGAGCACCCCAGCCCAAAGCCACGAGTGCTTTCAATATCGGAATGGTAGGCTTGTGTAATACGATCATGTATTCTTGTAAACAGATGTAAGCCATCGAGCAGCAAGCACAGTAGATCGTCGCCTTTCTCGATGAATAGTTGACTCAAGATGTGGTCAATACCGGTCAAGCCTCGGTCAATGGGAATATGCCTACCCCAAAGGAGTTTATTCAACAGCCTTAACTCCTTCTACCCTGTTCTCATCATATTCGTGGTGGCCAGGTCTACTACATTGATTTCATTTCGTTAGAGTCGGTATTGCAAAGAATCTTTTCGGCTCGCCTGCGCCTGCGGTGCCCGCTTACGCATCCATTCGAGCATGTTGTGTCGAGCGTCTTAGGAAATCTCGCGAGGCATAGAGCATTGGTCAGCCCATTCAACTTGGATCCCGTCCCTAGACATACATATACGTGAATGCGAGCTTTCCCATGTACGGCCGAATGCACGGAGCAATGAGAATGTGCCACGGTCGAAATCTGAAAAGGCACTGCGGCTTTCTTGAGATTGTGATGCCCGACAGCCCATGCAACATAGAAGGTAGGCCTATGGGATGCAGTACCAGCGCTGTTCACGCAACCCAACCAGACAAGGGTTGAATATCCCCATTCGCGTGTTCTTCATCCATGCTGAAGCAGGCCTTCATTGAACTTCAACGAGGGGAGGATAAAGGCCATCCAGCAGCCGCGTCGATGCGGAAGTCCAGTGCCGTTAGCTTTGTCCGAGCGAAGTCCGATATCCCTAGGCTGGCTGAGTCTAGATTATATAAGCCTGTCGGAGCTGGATTATCATAATTCCGCCACGCCTTACCTAGATATATATATATATACTCCACGGCACCATGCTGATCTTCTTTCTCCGCGCACTGTCCTCACCCAAGCCGAGAACAAGTACAACGCACCAAAGTACCGCCTGACCATCCGCAGAACCAACAAGGGCATTCTCGCAGATCCTCATCGATATCGAGCTCGAAGAGCAGAATGTCCGAGGAGGAAATGGCCGCTGCTACAGTTTACCAATACGTCGACCATAGTCGAGTATGACAGTGGTATAGTGCCTGCTGGAGTCAGTTATGGCGATGGAGGAGAAGAAGAAGAAGAAGAAGAAGAAGAAGAAGAAGAAGAAGAAGAAGAAGAAGAAGAAGAAGAAGAAGAAGAAGAAGAAGAAGAAGAAGAAGAAGAAGAAGAAGAAGAAGAAGCCGAGCCTTTAGTAGCGACTCCGAGCAGCACTACGCCCGCTCACCCCAAGGTCCTAGTAGCATGCTGCCACCACCTGGACCAACATCAATGATAATGGCACCTCGTCAAGTTCTCTGAACTGACCTCTCAGAAGTCTTCGACCAGAAGAAAGGCCTCAGCCACGATCTCCGGCACAGAGCTGGCTGTTTGAATATGGGCACAGGACGCCGGCATTTCTGGCATTGACTGGACCGTCCCTTGACAGATCACTGCCAGTGATCTTGCTAATGTACCAGCACCCGAGCTGGCTCAACTTCCGTGGTCTATTGATACTGTTGGGCTGCAACCCAAGCTTGTCTTGCAGTTGCTTGAACTGCGGCTCAAGGAGGCACCTCTCAAGGTAGCCAGGCAGCCAACATTGGCAGCAGATCAGAGAGGAAGCGGAGAGAAGTCTGATAAAGGACCTCTATATTTGAGCCCGCAGAGGCTGTTTGCGCGCATTCTGCAGTCAACTGTAGATCTTCCAGCGCATGTTTCATGCCGTTGACTTGCCTATCGAGCTGTGGGAGTCGCGGGCCTGGACAAGCTCTATTCGTATCATCTCTGGGCAGTTCTCTCGGGTATCCAGGACACCTGCAGCCGCCACTATTCGTCAAT
>LFZO01000814.1:0-18512 GCA_001578225.1 Pseudocercospora musae
AGTATATATTACTCCCTAACGTCCTTAATATATACTAACTCTAGATAGCTATTAACCTACTAGCCGTCTATACTAAGCGTATTACTATTTAGTAGAAGGATATTGTTATACTAAGTTTGCTTCTAAAGGGCTATAGTATCTTTATTAGAGATATAGACGTTAGCGAGAATCTATATAATAATCGTCGTACGTAATAAAGAAACGGAAGGGTAGCTATTAGCGCTATACTATAGAAAGAAATAACTACTCTATCCTTAAGGACCACGATACTAGTAGTATATATAGAAGAAATAACTAGTTTGTCCTTTAGGACTACGATAATAGTAGTATACATAAATAATAATATATTCTCTATCTCGATATTTCGCAATTTCCGCCTTTCTAATATTTCTATTGTTTGCTATAAACCTATTGAATTTTTAGGTTTAAACCTAGACAAACTTCCGGTTCCCTAAGATTAGACCTAGATAAATAGGTTAGGTTCGGTTTTAAACCCGAACCTAACCCGAACTAACCTACTAGGACGTCTAAGTACAAGTAGTACGTATACGCTATAGTAGCGAGATAAGGTATAGTACTATAACTAGCTTATAGGGATAGTGCCCCTTAGTATATCTTTAGTACTTCTTCTTAGTAGTAGGATATATATTATCCCTAATATATATATTATTTAGATCCTCTATAGCGAGTTAGTTACGAGATACGTATAAGGCGCGCATAGGGATTATTCTTACTATTAGTAGTTATATATAGGAAGTATCTACTATAACCTTCTATATTAGGCCTAAAGTACTTACTAGCCGTAACTAGGATAGTAGGACTAATAGCGCTATACTTGCGTAACGCAAGTAGGATATAGGCTAGGTCTATATAGAGAGTAGTATAAAAATTGTTACTTAGTATATAAGAGGAGCTTGTATAGTACTAGCGTAGTACTAGCGTAGTACTAGTAGAAAGCTTAGAAATAGGAGAAGTTTTTAGATAGACTATAGATACTACTTATATATAGGCTACCTAGTTACTAATAATAATAATTAATATATTCTTAGGAATATACTAGACCTACCTAGTAATGTTACTAGTAGCAAACATGAAAATTCTACTATATAGTAATAAAGAGTTTTTATATAGTAACTAGCTATACGAAGTAGCAATATACGTAAAGCGTATTCGAAGTACTAAAGGCGTAAGAGGATACGTAGATAGGATAGACTAATAGGGAGTTAGGTTTGTCTATAGCTAGGGATAGCTATACTAGGAGAAAGGGGATAATTGTAAGGACCTCGACGAGGTAAGGTCTCTTACTAAGCCCTAAGTATACTAAGCGGTACGCGCTAGGGGCGTACGCTAGATATACGTAAATCGTATAGCCTTTTTAACCTAGCGCTCTATACAATCCTTTTAGGAGGCACTTATTAGTTCTACTACCTACTAAGCTATTAGTTAGGAGGATGTCCTATACGTTACTATATACCTAGCCCCTAATAGGTAGATAACCTTACTATCTATATAATTATAGTAAGTCCTTTAGGGATTAGTAGCTCTATTTCTACTACTTATATTCCTATAATAAGGAATATTATTAAGGATATCTATAATAAACCTATAGCTAGGATAATAGTTATTAGATTTATATATATCTAAGTAGATATAATATATCCTATTATCTACTAGGCCCTATCCTAGTTTTTAGCCGTATCTTATATCCTCTAGCCTTTTACCTCTAGTTTCTACTAATTAAGCTAGGTAAGGCCTCTCTTAGCCTAAGTAACTCGTTATTTACTCCTTAAGTATATACTACTAGGCTACTATCCTAGTACGAATAGCTCTATCTCTCTATATACCGATACGCGTATCCGTTCTCTTAAGCTATATAGTAGTCTCTCTAGCTAGGATCTAATTCTACCTACTCTAAGGTATACTAAGGATTAGAGCCTATTTAAGGGATAAGGTCCTTAGAGCTAGTAGTAGCTACTATATACTACGCCCTATAGTTACCTTATAGCTTCCGTTTCGTATTACCTATAAAGGTCTTCCTATAATAGGCTAACTATATCTTATAGAGGTAGGCCTATAGACTCTATATTAGATAGCGTACGACCTATCCCTCTATTAACTAAATCTATATCTACTTCGCCTACGAGCTAGCCTATATATACTACTATATCCCCCTCTACAAATAGCTATAATATCTCCTTTACTAATAGACTATAACTCCTTTTCTTTCTTATCTATATTCCTTCTAAAATAGTTTAAGATATATATATATAGAGGAGGCCTTAATAGTTTTACTAGAGGAGGACCTAATATCGTCTTGGAGGGATTATAGTATAGTAGGCGTATTAATAGATTCCGTATCTATAGTATATAGTAAGTCTTAATAAGTTCTCTCGAGTTCTACTTCTATTATTCCTTAACGTATCTTTCTCGCTAATCTAACGTATACCTAGAGCCTTTTAGATCTAGAGGTATCCTATTACGTACCTAGGGCTTCTATATTCCTATAGCGAGTAGAATACTATAGTTCGGACTCTATACGTAATAATAGAGAAGGAACGCGTTGGATAGTTTTCGTATCCTAGTATCCTCTATATCCTTCCTATATAAGGAGATCTCTAACCTAAACGAAGATAGTATATTATAGAGCGTTAAGTAGGCAATATATCGAAACTACTATCCCTAGCTTGCTATAGCTATACGCCTAGTAGCGGCGTCTCTTCTTATAGCCTCTATACTTAGCTATATTGTCGTAACGATATGTTTCTATCTATAGTAACGTAGACGCGTATAGTAGGTCTTCGTAGGTACTAGTTTAAAGTAGTTTTATATATAGTTCTAAAAGCCGAACTAGAACTAGGAACTAGTTTCTCTACTAAGAAACCGGACTATATCTACTTTTCTAGTTCTAAAGTAAACTACTAGGAAATCTAATTCTATAGATAAAGCTAGTAGAAAAGCTAGGAAATAATAGATAGTATAAAAGAAACAGATAGATATTAGAATATATTATATTTTATAAGAAGATAGAGAGAATAAGTAGTATTATAAAACTATTTAAATATAAATATATATCTAAACTTTTTTAACGTTTACTAGACGAATAGTATAAAGGAGGCTATTACTTAGATATATTAACTAAACTATATTTAGAACTAGATAGTCGTTATAGCTAAGTTTTATAAAAGTTACTTTCGTTATAGCTTAGAATATAGTTAATAGTCGTTTACTAAAGTAGACTCTTTTAATACTATTAGGAACTATAATAAGAGGTAGGCCTTATATAGTAGAGAATATAACTATAGATAAGACTAAATTATAGATTATAGCTAATTAGTTAGTAGATATATCTATATCGCTAGTTATAGCTAATTAGTTTAGTATAGATATAAAGTTACTATAGATAGAGTTTAGTATATCTTTATAAAGCTTAGTCTCTACTATACTACTAGGAATAGGATATAGCTATAAATATAATAGTAGAGATAGAAGAGAATATAATAGAGAATATAATAGAGAATATAATAGAGAGTATAATAGAGAATATAATAGAGAATATAATAGAGAATATAATAGAGAATATAATAGAGAATATAATAGAGAATATAATAGAGAATATAGAAGAGAATATAATAGAGAATATAATAGAGAAATAATAGAGAATATAATAGAGAATATAATAGAGAATATAATAGAGAATATAATAAGATTAAAAGATACTTCTACGAATATAGTAGAATAGTAATATACTTAAGAAGATATAATAAAATATATAACTAAAGATAGAAGAGAGACTTAAGGATAATCTTATTACTAATTATAGCTAATTAGCTAATAGAGATATCTATACTACTAGTTATAGCTAATTACTAATTAGCTTAATATATATAGTATTACTAGAGATATAATTTAAAGATCTTTATAATACTTAATTATATTAACTATATATCTTAGATATATAGGAAAAAGAAAGATTAAGAAATAAGAAATATATAGTATCTACTATCTAATACTATAAAGGATTCTTCTCTTATATTAAGAAAGAAAGATTATATTAAGAAAGAAAGAATATATAAATAAAACTCGATTTGAGAGCAAAGTACTATTACTAGTTATAGCTAATTAGCTTAACGTCCGCGTAGGCGCGACCTACTAACCCTAACCCTAAAGCTAGACAAGTAGTAGTAACCTCTACCTTACTACCTTACTCTTATAGCGAAACTATACGACTCTACTGTAATAACGGTATTGCGATAACGACGACATTGCAAGAACGACGACATTGCGACAAGACACACGTAGCGACGTGGCAACAACTTCCGATTGTTTTTCTACTCAGGTCTCGCTTCGGTCGCCTGCCCTCAGGCAGCACCTGCCTGTACGGTAATTTATATACAAGAATCCTCCGAAGTCTCTTTAGCAAGCGTAGTATTACTCAAGACCATTCCAGCGCTTTGCCAGTCCGCCGTCTTAAATTGTCTGGTCTGGAGTACCTTCCGGCGAACGCGCTCCGCTTTCGAATTTGCAGGCCAAGCTTGTAGAAGATGAGAGGCAAAGGGAGCTGTAGAAGGGCAATGCAACCAAGAAGCGTCATCGTCCAATGCACACCGATGCCGTTGTACATTGAGCGACTGACCAAGTTGATCATGCCAGAAGCAAGATACCTCCAACAGGTTATGATTGCGAGAGCGCTGCCAGCATAGATTCCGTATGTGTCCAGCAAATACTGATAGACGGTCACGTAAATGCCGGCCCAGGAGAAACCGAGGAGAACAATAGCGCCCAAGCTGGACCAGTATGAAAAAAAGACGTAGTTCGTCCAGCCCAGCCAGAACAGGCAGATCGGAAATGCAGGTGCAGCGAGGAGTGCTTGCCAGAGGCGATATTCAGGTTCTGGAAGATCAGAGCCTGGAATATTCGCAGCTCGAATGAGATCTGGGTCGGACTGGCCTGTCACATGCTCATGCAACCTGGCCACCTTCCGCTTGTACAGTCTGTAATAGTAGGGCACCATGAGGGACCATAGAGTTACACCCGAAGCGAGCGCGCAGAAGCAGGTGCCGATGAATCCTCTTTCAAAGCCATATGTGTCTCCAAAGATGTAGGTCATTCCCTGCAGCAGGCCGAACACTACAATATACTCCAACACGAGCCAGCCTCCTAGAAGACCGACAATTGGCTCGCGAGTGATCATGTGTAGCGCTCGAAGTAATGCGACTTTGAGACGGTGTATGAAGGTCTTTTGCAGATCCATCTCTGACTGAAAACGTTCGACACCAGTGACGGCTCGCAAGTGCTTGGCACGCCAAGAGAGCAGAATGGGCGAGAATGTCTCTGGCAGGAACAGCAGCGTGAGTATAAGAGTACTTCCCGACATCAGTACCGCGATCCATTCTGTCCAACGCCAGTCGACGCCAGTCTGCGCGATCCATGCACCAACCACGGGAGAGAAAGCAGTGCCCCAAAAGCTCGCGAGTGCGATCACTGGCCAAGCGAGCGTGCGATGCACCGGTCCAAAGATGTCAGCTGTTGATGCAGCGTGAATCGCTAGTAGAATGCTTCCAGATACTCCTGCAAGAAAGCGAAAGACACATTGAGCACCGAAGTTTGGAGCCAATGCTGCTCCCATAAGCCAGACCACATGGAAGCAGCGCGAGACGACATAGACAGGATTGCGGCCTACGGTCTCAGAGATCGGCCCAGCGAATAATGACCCCAGCGCGAGCCCGAAGGTGTACAGGCTTGGTGAGAGAGCCTCTGCCTCTTCGCTCACGTGGAATTGTTCTGCGATAGTGGCTCCAGCCTGAGAATCAGCGGAAGACGCCCAGTCCACAGCGAAGACATTGATCCATAGTATGGCAAATATGGTACACCGTCTCGTGATAGACCAGTTCCTAGGATTCAAAGGGTCTTCGGGGCCGTCCCAGCCTACGAGGATGGGATCTTGATTTGCATTGCGCTCTTGTAGATCGGTAGTAGTGCTTTGATCGTCACTTGAAGAAGCATCATTGTCTAGAACGCTGATTTTCGCGTTCGAGTGATTGACGATCTTTCCAGTGTTCACCTGGACAGATACCGCGGCCCTCAGCGCGTAGTACTGGCGAATGGACTGCATGATGAGCGTCGAGACTGTGTGGTAGCGCTCTGGATGAGGATGAATGAAGATGCTGCTGTGGCGGACCACAAGCCAGCATGAGGGTCTTGAAGAACATGCTGGGCGGTGAAGGATGCCAGCGTGTCTCTGACACAGTTTCGTCTCTGCTCCGGCTTGATGAATTCTAATGACGATGTCGTGTTGCACTAGAACGGTCCAACCCTATTGCTATACAATAAATCGCGCTGTGCGGATCTGTCGCGTTGATATCATCCTCTTCGCAGTAGAATGAATACTGGCAGCCCGGATATTCTTCGGCCTACAACAGAAGAAGAACATTAAGACGACAACAACGTTCCTTCACTTTCTGCCTTCCTATAATAAGGAACGAACTTCAGGTCCTCGTTGCTAGGAGAAGTAATACCTCAAGGCTCGATTAGTATCAAGATCGTATGTCCGGCTCAGATCGAACGAATTCTACTTGCTCCAGCGCATAGCGCGACTTGTTGCACTCCCATCCCAAGCGCGGTTAGGAAAGCTTAGCGTACATGTTCTCCTCTACGGAGCTGCGTCAGTTAATGCCATTTCGCTCGCAAGGGAATTTTCGAGCGGATAGTACATCCAATAGGGGAAATTCCATCAATACGCTCCAAGGGTAGCAGAATCTAGAAAGAGCGCGGGAGCAGTGAGACACTACCGTACCGACCGTTCGACTACAATCGCGAGAAACTATTAGCCGTCGAGGATTTGAGCAGAGTGTCGCTGGAATATACTACTAGAGTCAAAGATGCTCTTACAAGTCGTCCGTGCCCGGCGTAGTGATTACCGCACAGATTTGGTCCGATTCGGAGACAGATGCGACCAAGAGCGTTGCCTACCGCGTAGTAATAGCCGCTCGATATTATACTAAGGGTTGGCATTTGCCTATTACTCGTCCGTAGGGAAGCCTTTTAGTACTAAGTAGCTTACATCTACTAATTTTGTTAGGCATTCTACTTATAGAATAGTATATCTTCCTCTCTTCTATATATCTATATAGATAGCTTAAGTAAAGACGAAATAGAAACTAAAGAGTAATAGAACTAGACTTACTTACTATTATATAGTACAATATTAATAAAAGTAACGATAGATTATAGAGTCTAGGAGCATTTGCTAGCCTAAGTAGATCTAAGGCTCTACTATATTCTAGTAGTATAAGAACTATTACTAAACCTATTTAGTAGCCTCCTAGGAATATATAATAACCCGAACTACTATATAGTTATTAGTAAAACTAGCGGAAAACTAAGGATCTCTATTTATACTAGTAAGAATCTATATCTCTATATAGAAGGCTACTACTCTAAACTATCTAGAAGTATAGTAGAATAATATAAGTATCTAGATAAAAACTAAGTAAGGCCTACTTAATATATACTATATATATAACCCTTCCCTTAGATCTACTAGTAGTAGATAGCTAGGATCCCTAGAGTAGCTCCCTAAACTAATCTAAGAAAATATATAGTATATAGTAGGTAACTTTAACCTCTACTACCTAATATAGGGCTAGGACTTTATTCCTAGCTATAGGTTTCTTATAGACATTCTTATTATAGGAATATAGATAGTAGAAATAGAGCTACTAATCCCTAAAGGACTTACTATATAGGTAGTAAGATTATCTACCTCTACTATAGACCTAGTATATATAAGTAATCCTATTAGCTAAAGAGTCCTAGAATATAGATAAGATAATAATCTAGAGTCCTTATTAGATAATTAGACTACCTCCCTATTAGGATAACTATTAACCTAAAGGCTATAGAATAAGCCCCTATACTACTAAGCCTAAACTAGGAGAAAGTAGACTAGGGAAACATTTAAGAGGAACTAGACAAATAGATACCTATAGTAATAGAATATTCTATAGATATACTAGAGTAACTAGATAAGCTAGCTAAGGAAATATTAAATAGGATCTAGGAAATAGTTAAGGCCTTTATACTAGAGAGAAACTATCTACTTTCTAGTTAGTAGTAGCCTTACTAGACTAAAGAGTATATATAATAGATTAAAGCTACTAAGAGGGCTAGAAGAAAATAGATAGAATACTATACTAAGGAAGTATAAAGAGCCTATACTAAGATATACTAGGCCAAAAAGGCCTAAATAAGAAGAAATAAGATAATTAAATAGAGAGCAATAGTAGGCAATATTACCTTAGACCCTATAAAGATATAGAAGCTAGGAATCCTAGGATAGTAGGCTAGGAAGCCGAAGGTAGAAAGAATAAGGCAAGTATAAATACTAGATATTAAGGATAGGATAGGAGTAGTATATAATATAGATAAAACTAGAGTTAAGGTACTAGGGAACTATTTCTTTCTACTACTAGTCTAGATAGACCTATCTAATATAGAAGGTATTATTTATCTAGAACTATACTAGTTAGACCTAGGAGTTATAAGAGAGGAAGTAGAGGGAGTAATTAAGATACTAAAGAGCTACAAGGCCCTAGGGATAGATAGGCTAGTTAATAAAGTATTTAAGGCCCTAAAGGAGAGCCTATAGCCCCTCCTAATTAGGATCTTTATAGTATGTATTAAGATAGAATACTATCTAAGATAGTATAGGGAATCTATTATAGTAGTACTTAGGAAGCTATAGAAGGAAGACTATATCTAACTAAAGTTATCTAGACTAATTATACTACTTAATATAATAGGAGAACTCCTAGGAAGGATTATAGTAGATAGGATTATAGCTCTTTTAGAAAATACAATATACTACTAGAGACTTAGATAGTAGGAAGGAAAGCAAGATCTATACTAATAGCTATAGAGCTATTAATAGAATAGATCTATATAGTCTAGGACAGGAAAGGTAAGGTAGCCTTACTACTATTACTAGATATCTCTAGGGCTTTTAATAATATCTCCTATAAGAGATATATATATATTAAAAGATAGAAAGGACTCCTAGGATAGATAGTTACATTTATAGTATTATCTAGTAACCGGAGTTCTACTTATTAATAGGAATATACCTTAGGGAAAGGATAACTAGAATACAACTAGGACAATATCTATTAGAACTAAGAGTAACTAGGACTAGTATTCTATAAGGATTCCTATTATTACTAATACTCTTCTTACTATTTATATTAGACCTCCTCCTATAGCTAGAGATAAATAACTCCTTAGCCTTAGGCTAGATAGCCTAGTAGGTTAGGTCTAATAACTCTAATCTAAGACATTAGATCTAGGTTTAGTTTTTAAGTAGAAATTAGACAATTAGTATAGATTCGGATTCTAGGACCTATACTAATTTTAGGTTAGAACCTAGACTTTTTCTAGATTATATAAGCGTTACTAAAAAGGCTAGCTATACTACTAGCTATATAAAGGAAGCTTTACTTTCGTACTACTTAGTAATCCTTCTATTATATCTATCTATCGCCTAGGTCGCTATTGCTATAGAAACCTTGTATAGATTACGTTATAAATTTTAGAGCTATATTACTAATTCTTATCTCGCGAAGATTTCGATATTAATATCCTATAACGACTATGCGAGATAGCTTGCAATAAGCGTACTACTTAACCTACTATCTATAGTAGTACTTAGTAACTATTAATAAGTAGAACCTAAACCTATACATATCTAAGGGCTAGGTAGTATAGGAAGGGACTATAGGTAGTATAACCTATTAGGCTAAGGGAAGCTATACTAGGTAGACTATCTATTCGTAGTAGCTATAGAGGTAGTAGGTAGTAATTAGAGCTCTATAGTAGAGGCATAAGAAACGTAACTAGTAATATATACTAAAGGAAGATTAATAATATCTCTCCCTAGTAGAAAGAGGACTATATATACTAATCGAGGCCCCTACCTAACTTAGTAGACAAGTATATCCTAGTTACTAGACAATATTCCTCCCTTTCTAGATATCTAACTAGATACAATACTACGATTATATATATAGAAAACAAATAGGTAAGCTCTTTAGCTCGCTACCTTAGATAGACTTTTAATCGCATTCCTAGGGACTATTAATTCCTAGTTCTACTTGTAGCTATCTCCCCTTACGCCTAATTAGCGAAGCTTATACTTACTATAGTTCTCGCCTAGTACCTCGTCGTCGTCTTATTAGTCTATAAGGCCTATAGCCTCCCTATAGCTCTTCTTACTATACATCTTATACTCGATCTCTAATTATATCGTTAGAGCTTCGCGAACCGCCTTATAGGCGCGCTAGTTCTACTTCTTAATATAGCTCCTAAGATCCTTATAGTCTATCGCAAATAGCTAGTTTACTTCGTCTTATATAGAAGGATTAGACTACGGAATACGCCTAACAAGGACCTCTACTATAGAACTAAAGCCTATAAGTTAGATCGCGTATAGAAACGCGTATAGAATCGTACTACCTTAGCGAAAGATAGGCGTTAGTTAATAGTAAGTCTCTATAACCTACATAATAGTAAGGTTAAAACTCTTAACCTTAGTTCCCTTAATATAGTAGAAGTATAGATCTATATAGGCTCGAGTAGCTATACTAGTAATATTACTATAAGATAGATATAGTATACTAAACGAAGTAGAGCCTTCTAAATAGGCTTCAAGTTCTACTAAGCAATCTTGCTACTAGTATAGTTACTTATAGTCTCTAGATCTTTAGATATAAGATACTTATTAGTAAGTTTCCCTACCTATCTACTTAGTAGTACGAGGCTACGAGCCTTAAGCTTCTATATCTACGTAGCGAAAATCTCTAGATTATATATATAGTCGATATCTTAAGAGTAGGTAAGGTTATCCTTAGCTTCGAAGAATACTAATATATAGACTCGATTAGCGCTAATGTCTTCGACTAGTTCTAGAACGTTACTATTTAAGTATATTATCTCTACTAGAGGCAAGTTACTCTTCTTAGGTATCTCGCATTCGTAATAGAATTTAGTAGGCTTTAGTATAGAGATAAGTTTATATATATAATTAGGTCGAAGTATAACTATAAGGAGCTACAATAGTAGGTTCTATTAGACTAGCTCGTTACTAATACTATAGATTTATAGTATATTAATACCTATCTACTTCTCTAGTAGATAGCTACGAATATACTAGTAATATATCGTAACCTCTATAATTATATCGTCTATAAGGCTATACTACTATCCCTTAAGGTCCTTAGCCTAGTTAAAGATATTATTAACTACTATACTACCTTGTTTAGCTATTATCTCTAAGATCTCTAGCTACCTAAAGGCTTAAGTAACTATGCTTAGGAGTCGCTCTAGTATAACTAGTACGTTAGACTAGACTAGCGTAAAGGTATACAAGCTAAGACGCGCTACTAGGGCTAAAGTAATAGAGGTTCTAGCAAAGTAGTAGGCCTTATTTAAGATACGAAAGTCCTTAAAATCCTCCTTCCTATTACTATTCTTACTAAGTAAAAAGAGCTAATCTATAAGGTTATCCTTTATATTAATTAGGCGTAGTCTATAGAACTTAGCGTAGATCTTTAGATACTTAGTATAGATATCGTCTAGTTCGTTAGGATCGTATAGATCCTTAAACTACTAAGCTAGATTATAGACTATAGCAAAAGAGCCGATATCCTTATCCTTAATACTTATAGTATCTAGCTTAGCTATAAACTAACTAAACTAGCTACCTATATAGTCGGTATAGACGTTCTTTATCTCTACCTTAAAATCTATTTCTTCGCCTCTACTATTACTACTAGCCAACTTAGTATCTTCCTTAGCTACTATAGCCTCGAGGCGTAACGCTTCCTACCTATATTCATCCTCTTACTAGTATAGTTTAGCTATCTTAGTAGCTTATTCTTACTATAGGTAGGTTTATTAAGTAGTAGTATAACGCGGCCTAGTACTATCTTAGGTAGCGAGCTCTCGGATAGCTACCTCGTCTACTACCTTCTATACTTTAGCCTAATAACGGATCGCCTAGTACTAAGACGAAGTAATAATTAGTATAATACGAGCTAGTCCCTCGATAATAAACCTAGAGCTAATAATACGGTATTCCTTATTAGCTAGTAGCTATACTACCTCCTAGCTACCTAGGTTAATAGTAGCGATCTCCTTCTTATACTTCTTATAATACTTCGAGTTAAAGTCGCTATTAGTAAACGTAAGGCTTAGGTTCTACTAATCTATCTTCTTAGGAGTAGATATAACTCGATAGATTATCGTCTTACTAACGAGCTTAGCGCCTTACTAATAGTTCTTATTCTTATTAACGAAGGTAGTAACGTTCTTAGTTCGCTCTATACTATTATAGGCAAAGTCGACTAGGCTTTATAGGAGTACTATTAGACTATCCTAATACTTAAGGATTATAGTTAGATAGTTAAGTTAGTAGTAGATATTAATATTCTACTCCTCGATAGTAGTAAGCGATAGATAAGCCTTAGAGAGCTCTTTATCCTTAAGGACTAGGTTCTTAAAGTCGATAGTCCTACCTATTTCGTAGCGTAGGCCTATTATACTAGTAGCGATAGTAACTAATAGGCTCTTGCTAGCCTTATCGAGGATAGTAAGTAGCTACTAAGTTGCCTCGATCTTCGCTTAGTAGTTAGTAATTCCTACTATAATCTCAAATACGTTAGTAAGGTTAGTAACCTAAGCGAGCTCGCTATTCTCTAGAACTATAAAGATCCTAAGCGAAGTAGCGCTCTAGCCTAGCTAGACAATAGTAGTAGGTTAACTAAACTAATAGGTAGTTAAAAAAGAAGTAGGGAAAGCTAGTTTAGTAGAAACGAGTTACTATTCTTCTACTATATTAGACGGCTTAGTTAGTTAGAAGAGGAAAGAATAGACAAGTAGATATAGGCGCCTATTAATAAGGGCTTTAGAACAAAGACTATAGATAGATATTTACTTATAACTATAGGCGCGTATATATAGATAATTACTTAGAGGTTCGAGTAAATTTATACTTAAATAGTTGTACGTATATAGGTACGTAATACTATATAACTTATATAGAAATATACCTAACTCCTAGGCTAAGGCGCGAGGGCCTACAAGTATAGAAGATGCAAGTATACCTCTCTAGAAACAAAATAGCGATAGTAGTTCTAAGGAAAGATAGAGGAAGGGAGGAATCTAGCCTCTATCCCTAAGCTAGATTAAGGAACAACTAGCCTAAACTAGGCCCTAAAGACCCGAAAGACTAGCCTAACTAGCTAAAAACGAATAGAAATATATAAAAGAACCTCTAAACCCTTATAGACGATATCTAAAAGGTACTAGATACTCCCTAGGCCCTAGATTTCCTACCCCTCCTCTCCCTCCTCTACTAAGCCTAGACATAGCTACTATACTAGCTAAAGGATACTAATACTACAAACATCCTCTAAATCTATATATAGAACCTCTAAGCCGCTACTAAAACACCCGAAGTAAGAATATAGGCATAGGCTACCTTCTAAGGCTAGCTAGCTATACTAAGTATATAGAGAATCCCTCTAGAAAGTTACATAATTATAATAAGGGTTAGTTATAAGGAATAGTAAGAAAGAATAAAGGACTTTACTAACTAAGAGATACTATAGGGACTTAAAGACCTAGGGATAATCGCTATTAAGAAACTTAAGAGTAGTAATCTAAGGATCTTTATAGTATCTAAACCTACTAAAGACAAGCTAATAAGCGAACTAGGATAGATATAGAAGATACTCCTTAGTACTATAATAGAGGCTCTAATATACTAGGTACTAGTCTATAGTTTTAGGACTATAGGATTTAACCCTAAGGACCTAAGCTATATCTATAAGATCTAGGAAGAGAATAGAAGACTCTACCTAAACCTTAAGATATCCTAGATAGCCTAGCTAAAAAGTAAAAAAGCTATAGAAGGCAAGATATACTCCTCTATTATCCTAAATATATAGAGCTTAGCTTAAGCTAGGGAAATTATATAGAAAGGCCTAGTATCCTAAGGTATCCTCCTTAGTACTTACTATAGAGGAGTTTAATCCGAAGTAGAGACCTATACAATGCCTTAAATATAGACAATTTAGGCATATTGC
The DNA here is from genome assembly GCA_001578225.1 of Pseudocercospora musae. Taxonomy (NCBI): domain Eukaryota; kingdom Fungi; phylum Ascomycota; class Dothideomycetes; order Mycosphaerellales; family Mycosphaerellaceae; genus Pseudocercospora; species Pseudocercospora musae. The sequence goes on from LFZO01000814.1 coordinate 14,139, forward strand.
AAAGTACTATAGAGCTAAATAGATATATAGAAACTATATAGAACTATATAGAATAGACGAATACTAAGGAATACTAAGGAAATATAGTAACTATTAAGGTATCTATATAGTATAGTTAGTATTATATAAGGTAAAACAAGTAGCTATTATATAAGTAAGGGTATTTAGAGACTAAGCAACTAAGAGCTAGAGCTACCTAACTTACCTAAAAGACCTAAAGGACCTAGAAGGATAGACTATAATTAGATCTAAGAGAAAAGCTACTAGAAATACAAGCCTAGACCTAGAAACCGAAGATAGGTTAAGAAGACTACTAGGGAGACTAGTAGGCACGAACTATACTATCTTAGTAGATAGAGTATAGAAAAATAAAATCTTCTCCCTTTTCCCCCTAGCTATAGGTTAAGGAGGTTAACTAAGCTAGAGCTAGAGCTAGAAAGCTATAGAAGACACATAGGTATACTAGAATACCTAAGAGAGATAGTAGCTAAAGGAAGCTTACTATCCTATAGTATAATACTAACTATAGTATAGACAAGATCCAAATCCTATTCCTTTAATAGCTAGATCCGAAGGACTACTAGATAGTCGTAATCTAAGAGCTATAGATTAGCCCCTATAATAGGAATATAGTAGTATACCTAGGATACTATACTAAACTCCTAGGAGTAGTATATCTAAGGATTGCTACATATATATCTAAGGAGATTAGTATACAAACATAGAATACAAGAGAATACTCTAGAGATATAATTATAGTTAGACTCTTTATAGGAGATAGATAGGTTAATATCCTTAACTACTACAACCTATCTAGCTATACTAGAGACTATATCCTAGGCATCCTCCTACTAATAAAAGATATAATTTAGGGAAAAGAGGAAGAAGAGATTATCCTTCTTAGGGACTTTAACCTATACTATCCTAGGTAGGGAGGAAACAATACCTAGAACTAATATTAGGCGATAGACTACCTTATTACTATTATAGAAAAGGCCTTCCTTAACCTACTACTAGAGCTAGGCACGATTACATAGGAGACTCCTAGGAGCTACTAAACCCTAGACCTAGTATTTAGGACTATAGGAATCTACTAAAATATACAAGAATATAGGATAAGGAGGGACATAGAAATAGGATTAGACTATATACTAATCTAAACTATAATCCTATAGGCTTAGACTAGTACTAGAGCCTAGATACAAAGACTATAGTAGAAAAAGGTAGACTAGGACAAAATTAGGGCTAGGATAAAGAAGGAGGTATAAGAAATCTCTACTAGAATAGTAGATATACTATAATAGCTTAATACGATAGCCTAGGGGGTCTAAGAGATACTTACTAAGATAGTCTAGGAGGATATCCTAAAGGCTAAACTATCCAAATATGCTAAAATAACCTAGTTAAAGGAGTGTAGCAAGATAGTAAAAAAGATAAGATACCTAAAGAGGGAATAGAGCTAAGATAGAATAGAAGGGAACCTAGTAGTATACCTAGTAGTATCATAAGCTAAAGGAAAGCAGATTAGGAAAGATAGAAACCTAGGCTAGAGAAATATAGTAAAAGAAATCACTAAGGACCTAAATAGGATCTAGAAGCTAGCTAGGTAGGCTAGGGAAGGGGTAGGATAAAGATACCCCTTTCTATAGTTCTTAGGGCTTAAGGATAAGGATAGTACAATACAAATAGGAAACTAAGGGAAAGTAGAAGTATTAGCCTAACACTTCTTTCTAGAACTAAAGGAAGCTAACTTAGAAGATATACAAAATGCATCCTACCTAAGCCTATTCTAGATAGAGGTAGAAATTAGAATAGGAGAGCTCTAGAAGATACTCAATAGGCTCCCTAAGGGAAAAGCCTTAGGACCTAATTAGATTATTAACCTAATACTTAAGGAATATAGATAGAAACTTAGACCTATACTATATAAGTTCTTTATAGTATACCTATAACAAGGATACTACCCTAAACCCTTTAAACACTCTATAATAGTAATCCTAAAGAAACCATAGAAGCCGGACTATACTAAACTAGGAGTATATAGACCTATAGCACTACTAAACACCCTAGCAAAGGTCCTAGAGGCTATTGTAATAGGGAGGATAAGCAAAGAAGTAGAGGCTAGGGACCTCCTCCTATAGTCCTAGATAGAAGCTAGACTAGGAAGTGTATTAGCCCTAGAGCTAATAATAGAATAGGTCTAGATAGTCTAGAAAACAGACCTAACAATAGTAGCGTTAATACTATACTTAGACATATTAGGAGTATTCGATAATGTATTATACTAAAGACTAATATATAATATTAGGATAAAAGTATACCTATAGTATATTGTACAATTTATCTAGTTATTCCTTTAGGATAGGACTACGTGCCTAAGGCTTAGAGAATACATAGATTAGGCAAGGCCCTAAACAACCGGAATACTATAAGGATTAACCCTCTTACTAATCCTATTCCTATTCTTTACGTCTACGCTCCTCCCTATCCTCGAGGATAAGGGAACTATAGTAATAGGATTTGTAGATAACTCTAACATCCTTATATATAGGAAAACTATAGAAGGGAACTATAGAAAGCTAGAGATAGTATACGATAGATGTATATAATAGGTAGCTAAGTACGGAGCTACTTTTATACTATAGAAGTACTAACTAATCTACTTTACAAGAAGTAGAACAAGACACAACCTATAAGCTATAGTTAATATAATAGGGTTTAAGGATAGACCTACTCTATCTCTTAGGTTACTAGGAGTTTAGGTAGATTCGAAACTATAGTAGGGCCTATATATTAAGAAAGTAGTAAAGAAAGGTATATCCTAGATATCTTTACTCTAAAGGCTATATAAATCTATATAGGGAGTAATATTCTAGAAGGCAAAATACCTATATACCGCGGTAGTAAGACCTACTATAACATACGGAGCTAAAGTCTAGATAATACTAGAGGGACTACCTAGACATAGAAAAGGGGCTACTCTAAGGCTAGAAAAGGTCTAAAACTAGGTACTAAGGTATATTATAGGAGTACATAAGAGCGTAGTAGAAGGGGTTCTCTAAAGGGAAACACAAATCCTACCTATCTCCCTATATATATAGGAGATTATAAGGCAATAAGTAGTTAAGATAGAGGACAAACCTATTACTAAGTATATCTAGGAGAGGTATAAAAAGGTCTAAGGGGAATGTAGGAGGAATAGAGGCATAGCCTAGGTACAAGACCTAAGGATAAGGTAGAGATAGCTAGTAGAATAGGTTAAGAGATAGACTAGGGAACACATTTAATAGGGAAGGATAATGCCTAAGTAGTAGTAGATACACTAGAGATAGGAGACATAATAGGAAAGCTAAGTTAGGAAGAGGTAGGCATCCTAATAGGGCTAACAACTCCCTATAGCCTAGTAAGAAGGGCTAAAAGGTAAGGAAATATACTAAGGATAGTTAAGGAAGCAAAGCATAATAGTAACCCTAATTAGGACTAAATATATTAGCCTAAATGTATACTTAATAAGGAGGAGGGTTCTAGGCAAGATACTAGAATATACGTATAGATATAGGGCCTAGATACCTAAGTATATTATACTATTCTATCTAGAGAGATAGAGGATAAGAAACTAACTTATCTAGAGAATAGGGTTATTATAGTAGGAGCTTATCTAGACTAAAAGAGGCCTAAATAAAGTAACTAGGTAGATAATTAGAGAGGGTCTCCTAGAATAGTTCTCCCTTGTAAAGGAGGAGCTAGAAAAGGAGGAGGAGGAAGGTAGGAAGTAGGAATAGGAGCCTAGTAAGGGGAAGGAGCTATAGAGATCCTCTCTATATCCTATACCCTAAATAGACAACAAAGGTAGGGATAGAATCCTACAAAGTAGGAAGGAGATAAAGGGTTTTATACCGGAGGCTATAGGCCGAGGGCTTTTACCTTTAAGAATAGATAGGGATAGCTACTTGTCTAGTAGTTAGAATAGTATAGCAATGCAAGAATTTACTACTACTATATAGTATCTATAAGATTATAGTACTCTTTATAGTCTATTAAACGAGTTCCTTTTTATAAGTAAGCTACTTTCGAATATAGCTCTTAGACATAATAGCTATATTACTATATTTAAGAGCCTTTAGTTTATTAGTTATTAAGGGAGACTAAACTAACTAGGACTTAAAGAGAGTTACTATAAAACCGTCTAATCTATTACTAATATTATTAAATACTTATATTTATTAGTACTAGAAATTATAGTAGTAGTAGTAGTAGTAGTAGTAGTAGTAGTAGTAGTAGTAGTAGTAGTAGTAGTAGTAGTAGTAGTAGTAGTAGTAGTAGTAGTAGTAGTAGTAGTAGTAGTAGTAGTAGTAGTAGTAGTAGTAGTAGTAG
>LFZO01000814.1:18572-31930 GCA_001578225.1 Pseudocercospora musae
AGTAGTAGTAGTAGTAGTAGTAGTAGTAGTAGTAGTAGTAGTAGTAGTAGTAGTAGTAGTAGTAGTAGTAGTAGTAGTAGTAGTAGTAGTAGTAGTAGTAGTAGTAGTAGTAGTAGTAGTAGTAGTAGTAAATTCTTGTATTACTATACTATTCTATCTACTAGACAAGTAGCTATCCCTATCTATTCTTGAAGGTAAAAGCCCTTAGCTTATAGCCTCTAGTACAAAACCCCTTACCTCCTTCCTACTATATAGGATTCTATTCCTACCTTTTATGTTTGCTTAGGCTATAGGATATAGAGAGGATCTCTATAGCTCCTTCCTCTTACTAGGCTTCTATTTACTTCCTATCTTCCTCCTCCTCCTTCTTTAGCTCTTCCTTTATAAAGGAGAACTATTCTAGGAGGCCCTCCTTAATTATCTACCTCGTTACTTTATTTAGGCCTCTCCTAGTCTAGGTAATCTCCTACTATAATAATCCTATCCTTTAGATAAGTTAGTTCCTTATCCTTTGCCTCTCTAGGTAGAAGGGTATAATATACTTAGGTATCTAAGCCCTATATCTATATATATACTCTAGTATCTTGCCTAGAATCCTCCTCCTTATTAGGTATACATTTAGGCTAATATATTTAGTCCTAATTAGGATTACTATTATGCTTTGCTTCCTTAACTATCCTTAGTATAGTTCCTTACCTTTTAGCCCTTCCTACTATATTATAGGGAGTTGTTAGCCCTATTATACTACCTACCTTTTCCTAACTTAGCTTTCCTATTATATGTTCTACCTCTAATGCATCTACTATAATTTAGGTATTATTCCTTCCTATTAGATATATTTCCTAGTCTATCTATTAACCTATTCTACTATCTATCTCTATCTTGTCTTTAGGTCTTGTACTTAGGCTATACCTCTACTCCTCTTACATTCCCTCTAGACCTTCTTACACTTCTCCTAGATATATTTAGTAGTAGGTTTATTATCTATCTTAACTAATTATTGTCTTGCTATCTCTTATATATATAGGGAGATAGGTAGGATTTGTGTTTCCCTCTAGAGGATCCCCTCTACTATACTTTTATATACTCCTATAATATACCTTAGTACCTAGTTTTAGATCTTTACTAGCCCTAGGGTAGCCCCTTTCCTATATCTAGGTAGTCCTTCTAGTATTATCTAGACTTTAGCTCTATATATTATTGTAGGCCTTACTATAGCTATATATAGGTACTTTGCCTTCTAGAATAACGCTTCCTATATAAACTTATATAGCCTTTAGAGTAAGAATATCTAGGATATGCCTTTCTCTACTACTTTCTTAATATATAGGCCCTACTATAGTTTCGAATCTATCTATACTCCTAGTAGTTAGAGAGATAGAGTAGGTCTATCCTTAAACCCTAGTTTATTAACTATAGCTTATAGATTATATTATATTCTACTCCTAGTAAAGTAGATTAGTTAGTACTTCTATAGTATAAGGTAGCCCTATATTTAGCTACCTATTATATATATTTATTATATACTATCTCTAGCTTTCTATAGTTCCCTTCTATACTCTTCCTATATATAAGGATATTAGAGTTATCTATAAAGCCTATTACTATAGTTCCCTTATCCTCTAGGTTAGGGAGGAGTATAGATACAAAGAATAGGAATAGGATTAGTAAGAGGTTTAATCCCTATAGTATTCTAGTAGTTTAGGGCCTTGCCTAGTCTATGAATTCTCTAAGTCTAAGGCATATAGTCCTATCCTAAAGGAATAACTAGATAAACTACATAATATATTATAGGTATACTTTTATCTTAATATTATATATTAGTCTCTAGTATAATATATTATCGAATTCTCCTAATATGTCTAGGCAAAGTATTAATACTACTATTGTTAGGTCTATTTTCTAGACTATCTAGACCTATTCTATTATTAGCTCTAAGGCTAATAATAGAATATAGTAGATCTCCCTAGCCTAGCTCCTATCTATAATTAGGGGAGGAGATCCCTATCTTCTACTTCTTTACTTATTCTCTCTATAATAATAGCCTCTAGGACCTTTACTAGGATATTTAGTAGTACTATAGGTCTATATACTCCTAGCTTAGTATAGTCCGGCTTCTATAGTTTCTTTAGGATAGCTATTATAAAGTATTTAAATAGTTTAGGATAGTATCCTTGTTTTAGGCATACTATAAAGAACCTATATAATATAGGTCTAAGTTCCTTTCTATATTCCTTAAGTATTAGGTTAATAATCTAATTGGGTCCTAGGGCTTTGCCCTTAGGAAGCCTATTTAGTATCTTCTAGAGCTCTCCTACTCTAACTTCTTCCTCTATCTAGAATAGGCTTAGGTAAGATATATTTTGTATATACTATATCCTCTAAGTTAGCTATCCTTAGCTCTAGAAAGAAGTATTAGGCTAGTGCCTCTACCTTCTCTTAGTTTTCTATTTATATTATACTATCCTTGTTCCTAATCTCTAGGAATTATAGAAGGGAATGTCTTTAGCTTGCCCCTTCTCTAGCCTACCTCGCTAGCTTCTAGATCCTATTTAAATCTTTAGTAATTTCTTTAACTATAGCTCTCTAGCCTAGGTTCCTATCTTTCCTAATCTACTTACCTTTAGCCTATAAGGCTATTAGGTATACTACTAGGTTCCTTTCTATTCTATCTTAGCTCTACTTCCTCTTTAGGTATCTTATCTTTTTTACTACTCTACTATACTCCCTTGACTAGATTATTTTAGTATACTTAGATAGTTTAGCCTTTAGGATATCCTCTTAGATTACCTTAGTAAGTATCCCTTAGATCTCCTAGGCTACTATATTAAGCTATTATAGTATATCTATTACTCTATTAGAGATTTCTTATACCTCCTTCTTTATCCTATCTCTAATCTTATCCTAGTCTACCTTTTTCTATTATAGTCTTTATACCTAGGCTCTAGTACTAGTCTAGGCCTATAGGATTATAGTTTGGATTAGTATATAGTCTAATCCTATTTCCCTATCTATCCTTATTCTATATTCCTATACATTTTATTAGATTCCTATAGTCCTAAATACTAAGTCTAGGATCTAGTAGCTCCTAGGAGTCTCCTATACAATTGTACCTAGCTCTAGTAGTAGGTTAAGATAGGCCTTTTCTATAATAGTAATAAGGTAGTCTACTACCTAGTATTAGTCCTAGGTATTGTTCCCTCCCTACCTAGGGTAGTATAGGTTAAAGTCCACTAGTAGGATAATCTCTTCTTCCTCTTTTCCCTAGGTTACATCCTCTATTAGTAGGAGGATACCTAGGTTATAGTCTCTAGTATAGCTAGATAGGTTATAGTAGTTTAGAATATTAACCTATCTATCCCCTATAAGGAGTCTAACTATAATTATATCTCTAGAGTATTCCTTTATATTCTATATCTATATACTAATCTCTTTAGATATATATATAGTAACCCTTAGGTATACTACTCCTAGGAGTATTATATAGTAAGCTTCTCTTAGCTACTATTTATCTTAGGTATTCTAGTATGCCTATATATCTTCTATAGCTTCTTAGCCCTAATCCTAGCTTAGTTAACCTTCCTAGCCTATAGCTAGGGGAAATAGGAAGGAGATCTTATTATTCTATAATCTACCTATAAGGGTAGTAGAGTTTGTACCTATTAGTCTTCTTAGTAGCCTTCTTAACCTCTTATCTATTTCTAGGTCTAGGCTTATACTTCTAACTTTTCTCTTAGATCCAATAATTATCTAACCTTCTAAGTCCTTTAGGTCCTTTAGTTAGGTTAGTTAGCTCTAGCTCTTAGTTACCTAGGCTCTAAATGCCCTTGCTTTTGCAATAGCTACTTATTTTACCTTGCATAATACTAACTATACTATATAGGTACCTTAATAGTTACTATACTTCCTTAGTATTCCCTAGTATTCGTCTATTCTATATAGTCCTATATATTTTCTATATGCCTACTCGGCTCTATAGTACTTTACAATATGCCTAAATTGTCTATACTTTAGGTATTATATAGGTCTCTACTTAGGATTAAACTCCTCTATAGTAAGGAGGATACCTAAGGATACTAGGCCTTTCTATATAATTTCCCTTACTTAGGCCGAGCTCTATATATTTAGAATAATAGAGGAATGTATCTTGCCTTCTATAACCTTTCGGCTTTTTAGCTAGGCTACCTAGGATATCTTGAGATTTAGATAGAATCTTCTATTCTCTTCCTAGATCTTACGTATATAGCTTAGATCCTTAGGCTTAAATACTACTATCCTAAAGCTATAGACTAGTACCTAGTATATTAGCGCCTCTACTATAGCGCTAGGGAGTATCTTCTATATCTATCCTAGTTCGTTTATTAGCTTATCTTTAGTAGGTTTTAATACTATAAAGATCCTTAGGTCGCTACTCTCGAGTTTCTTAATAGTAATTACTCCTAGGTCTTTTAGGTCCTATAGTATCTCTTAGTTAGTAAGGCCTTTTATCTTTTCTTACTCTTCCTTATAGCTAATCCTTATTGTAATTATGTAACTCTCTAGAGGAATTCTCTATATACTTAGTATAGCTAGCTAGCCTTAGGAGGCTACCTATACCTATATTCTTAGTTTAGGTATTTTCGTAGTAGTTTAGAGGTTCTATATATAGGTTTAGAGGATATGTATTATATTAGTATCTCTAAGTTAGTATAGGAGTTAGGTCTAAGCCTACTAGAGGAGGAAGAGGAGGAATAAGAAATCTAGGGCCTAGGGAGTATCTAGTGCCTTTTAGATATTTTCTATAAGGGTTTGTAGGTTCTTTTAGATATTACTATTCTTTTTAGCTAATTAGGCTAGTCTTTCGGGCCTTTGGGGCCCGGTTTAGGTACTAGTTAGCCTTTGGGTTAGCTTTAGGATACTAGAAATTATAGTATCTATTATAGAGCTTTTATTTACTTAATTGATTAGTAGTATAACTAAAGCTATAGACTTTTTTCTAGACTTATTAACTATTAGTAGTAGTAGTATAATTAGCGTTTTAAATATCTTTAGAATATACTTCTTTTTAGCTATAGTAGTTATTTTACTTAGACTTATAAATTATATCTAGTTACTTAGATAGCTTACTAGTAGCTAAGCGATTTATATAAGCTTCTACTAAGGCTTAGTAGCTTATAGAATACTTTTATTCTTAATCCTAATTAATATCTTAATATAGGATTAAATAAATTAGAACTACTAGTACTATTCTATATAGTCTAAAGAGTATATATACTAAGTTTACTAAGAAAGCTACTTCTAGTATTTCTAAAGTATATTCGAATTGAGTTAGTCTATATATATAGAATATACTATAGTATAGAACTAATTTCGTCTTCCTAAGTTTTATAACAATATACGATTGTCTATAGATTGCTTAGAAATCCGCTTCTAGCGCTCTGTTTACTACTACCGGCTAAAGAAGTCGAAGGTACGCGGTAGTAACAATAATAGCTTCGTCTAGGACAGGCGACAGGTGCCGAAATAGCCACACGTGGAGAGCGCATAGACGAGCCTGCACGCCATGCTTTACATTGCGGAGAAAACCCTGGGTAGGTTTGACAGATCCCAGATCAAAGGACGACTTGTTCGTTGCATCTCGCTGCGAAAATACACCGACTTCTCATAGTGCCGGACTTCTTGAGTCTGTATCTCGCACCTCTAGAGAGAGCGTAGACACTTTTCGTAGCATGATCAAGCATGGCATCATCGACGGAGAAGAAAGACACCTCAATTCACCTCGAGACCATCGGCATAGATCCAGCAGGTGTGACTGAAGACAAAATAAACAGCTACGGTCTCCTCAAGTCCAGATACGATGAGCTCTCGATCCCGCGCACTCTCTGGGTCTTCAAGCGTGTCATTGTAGTCTCACTAGCAGTGTACACGGGCTATCTGTGCGAAGGCTTCGAGGTACGCAATTCCCCTGCTGCCGTATGCTCTTTGCTAATCGGGTAAGCTCAACGCCGGCGGAAGCGTCATCGCAAATGCGGGTTTCATTAAGCAGTTCGGCGATGACAAGAGTACGGGCGTGAGGGCTTTGAATCCTACCTGGGGTAGGTCTGCGACTACAATCGCGATGCAGTAAACATCTCTGACAATGCATGCCTGCCTAGTGTCGACATGGAGCGCGCTTTTGGTGAGTGAGATCGATACTGGAAAAAGACGACGTTTTTGACTAACGTGAGACCAGAATGTTGGGCAACTTCTCACCTTCACATACGTCTCCTGGTAGGCCTACATTCACGACACAATTGCGATCCACAGTGCCTAACTTGGTCCAGGTTTGCCGACCGATTTGGACGAAAATCTTCGTTCTACGTAGCATGGATCTGGCTCGTTGTGGTAAGAGCGATCTCTGTTGAGAGCATGAGCTTCGCTGACTGGGTATAGGGCTGCGTTTTCCTCAACACTGCCAAGTCGCCATCAGTCTGGGTATGTACTCAGCGAAACTTGCGCTAGAGGTGATTCGGACTGACTCTGCTTTCTCAGGCGCTGGCAAAGCTCTGCAACGGCGCGGGCATTGGAGTTCTTCAGTGAGCTTCGTACAAGATACCAACCAATGCTGCGCCTCATCACTAACTTTGAAGTCAGGATTGTCTGCCAGGTGTACATCATGGAGATCTGTCCGAACAGAATCCGAGGCGGCATGGTAGTGTTTCAATCAGTGTGGTATGTTGACACAAAACGTTGACAAGCGAACATACATACTCACAACTCTCTGCAGGGGCTGCATTGGTGGGATCATCGTCGCCGTTATGATGCAGCAGCTGAACAAAAAGCACCCGGACAACTATCTGGTCGCAATGCGAATCCTCTGGGGCCCGATCGCATTCATGATTGTATGCTGGGCATTCGTTCCCGAATCGCCATGGCACCACGCGCGCAAGGGAGAAAAGGAAAAGGCCATGAAGGCGCTCAAGAGACTTTTCGGCGGCGTCGAAGGCTATGATTTCGAAGAGGAATACGCCATCATTGCTCGAACAATCGAGCACGAGAAAGCAATGAATGAGGAGAAGCCAAGGTTCCGCGACGTATTTCGCGGGTTGAATCTGGTAGGCTACTACGTATGTGAAACGAAACGGGATCACAGCAGCTGATGATATACACACACTCGCAGAAACGCGCGAGTATTGTCATCATCTTGAGCATTTCTCAGCAACTCGCTGGTCTGGCCATCATCTCCACCTATTCTACTTGTACGTGGATAGAATCTTCCGCATTGCGCTTCGTGCACCACCGCTGAGAAAGATGGCAGACTTCTTCTCGTTGGCCGGCCTCGATGATCCTTTCCTAGGCACTCTTATCCTTCAGTAGGTGACAAGGGGCGAAAAGTGTGGAAATGAAAAGGACTGATAAGCCGATGCAGATGCTGCAATTTACTGGCCGTGCTCTTCTGGTCGCTTACTGCAGACTATCTTGGTCGACGACTGACCGTCAACTCGTGTCAAACTCTGGTCTGCGTAATCCTTGTGATCGTCGGGTCTCTGTACTGGACGGGAGCAACAGATAAAAATGCAGCTGCTGGCACTGCTCTGGTGGGTGCAACTTACAATGTCGTAAATTCTCGTTTTCTCGCTGATGGTAGATTCCAAAAGTTGGTCATTTGCTGCTTCTGGACGTTCTCGTTCCAGATTGTCGCCATGTCGTACTACCTCTACTCGGCCGAGCTACCGACTGCACTCCTCAGAAGTAAGTCTACTCCGCCGGCGGAACATGGCACTGCTCGTGGGCTGATTCTTTTCTAGTCAAGACAGGTCCAATCACGTTCTTCATGAACTCCATTACAGGAATCGCCACCTGGTACGTCTTACTCTACAGAATGACAGCCAAACGACTGACCAATGAATAGCTATGCTACGCCGCCGATGCTGCTGCACATGAGCCTCCGCGCTGCGTTTGTGTACTTTGCATTTTCTGTACCAATCTGCATCATCATGTGGCTTTATGTGCCCGAGACCAAGGGGTGAGTTGTTGGCATGGGGCATGAATAATTGCAAAAACTGATAATTTGCATAGGCGGTCTGCCGCCGAGATCGATGAGTTGTATGAACGCAAGGTTCCAGCGTGGAGATGGGCTTCAACCAGAACGGCAGCCGAGGATCAGATGGAGGCCGTCGTTCAGGTCAAGGGTCGCGTGAAGCAGGCATGAAGCAGATCGTAGCCGAGGTCAGGTAACTAGGGGGAGCACGCTCGTGGGTTATGCTACGTATATCGATTTCTTGGCGCGCTTTGCCGTTTTCAAGATAATAATTATATAGCCTAAGGTTAGGCTACTAGGCCGCCAAAGTCGCTAAGGAAGCTTTATAACCTCTTAAATATACTATATAGTAGCGTTTAATAGTATATTTTTTACTTATTATACTAAGTATAAGAGATATCTATAACTATTATAGAAACTTAGCGTAGCTAGTAGATACGAGAAGCTTAATTCTAATAGGAGATTAACTATAATATACTACTAAATTATTCTATATATAGTAAGCCGGTTTAGTATCCTAATTACTATTTAGTTCTAGTAATGTATATTTATTAGTATAGGCCTATTTCTAGCTTTTCTAGATATTATTATTATTACTTAGTCCTCTACCTTTACTATAGAAATACTTATACTATTTAATCTTACTAAATATAAGAAGTAGTTATTTGAAAGACTAGAGACCTTATAGTTTAAACTAGCTAAATATAACGTTATATATCTATAGTTTAAGAACTAGTACTATAGTACGAGTTTAATCTACTAAACGATTACTATAGAGATAACTATAAAGAGAGGTAGTAGAGTCGTTATCGTTATTATTAAAATATAGTATAGTAGAACTATAAGACTATTAATATAAGTAGCTAGAGACTACTATTCTATAATAACTACAATTATACTATATCGATCGCTATAATTTAGTATATAGATAGAGAGGATATTTCTAGTAAAGGACCTAAATACTAATTTATTAGTAGATACTTTAAATTAGCTACTTCTATATTACTTTCGAGATATAAGTTAAACGAATACGTAACTAGAAACCTAGCTAGAAATATACTTATAGGATAGAGTAAATAGATTATTTATTAGTAATCGCTATACGAAGGCCTTACTTAGATAATTACTAGTATACTAGTAGTTAACCCTTATCTAAACTATATACTTACTAAATTATAGAATATAAAGAGTCTAATATTCTTATTATATATAGCTACTAGTACCTACTATATAGACGAAGACATAGTACGTAACTATAATCGTAAGATATATAATAGTACTTAGAAGATAAAGAGAGTAGTTCCTAAGCTAAAGGAGAATCTAGAGGCTTAACTAAACTATACTATTTAGTTTATAAGGAAATTCGAGACTCTACTATCTAAGTATTAATAGCTCGTAGCGCGAGTATCTTTAGTAATTAATAGTAAGTTATACTAGGGATTAGTTACTAGTATATACGTAATAGTAGTAAATTAATATATTAGAGACTATAGGAATTAGAAATATAAGTATTCTTATCTACTTTATTAATACTTAGTTAGTACTAAGTATTATAGGATAAAGAACTTACTATATCTTAGATTACTAATCTTTTAACTATAATACTAACTAATTAATAGATATAGCTATTCTTAATAGATACGATATATAAGATAATAGAGCTATAGTAGAATTTATTTAGGATATATATACGTAACGGTTTCGGATTCTAGATAGTATATAGGTATTTCCTCCTTAATTACTAGAAAGTACTTCTTATCGAAGCTATACTCTAGTAACTACGACTATAGGTATCTTAGTAGTAGCTACGCTAGTCTATAACTAACGACTCGAGTAGCGAATAACTAGCTATTAGAAGGGCCTTTAAAGATATCGATATATAGTAATATTTATACTAACGCTATATAGTAGAAGTATTTAGGAAGTACTTCTCTAGAAGCTATTATCTATAGGTCCTATAGCTTCTTAATAGCGTCCTCTTCTATACTAGAATATAATAATAATATACTAAATTACTATATAAGACTATTAGCTTATATCGATAGTTTGGAAAGGAAGATATAGCTACGTATCTCGAGCGAAATTAGCTACTAGAAGAGTCTAGAATATAGGTAAACTAGGCTTATTTAAGTATTCTAAGACTTATTTCAAATCGGATAGCTTCCCTACTAGAGAGTTATTATAATATACTTAAATATAAAGAGAAATCGATTCTTACTTTATTTAGTATTCTTAGTATAGTACTATCTATAATACGAGTCGATAGGAAGGTACTTAATTAAGCGTAGTAGTATAGTAATAATAACTTTAAAAAGGCTACGAGATACTAGTCTATAAAGGATACTTCTATATTTAATAAGCTTACTATTAGAGACTAGTTTACTATATATTTAGAGATAGCTAGTAAAGGAGAGTACCTATACGTAGTACTAGCTACGAACCTAGAGACGATAGTATCGTCTATAGAGCTAAATCTCTTCTATTTCGCCTAAGATATAGTCTAGGGACCTAGTTACGCTTAGATGCGAAGGAGTCTAGCTCTATAATAACTAGCTATTTAGAAAACTAGCTATAGAGCTACCTATCGACTCTAGTATAGCTATAACTATTATAAGAACTAATACTAAGTTAATAGGGTAATCCTTCTAGAAAGGAAATCTACTCTAGAGTAAAGGAACTAGAGTAGTAATCTAGGACTAATTATCCTAAAGAGAGAGGAGGAATAACTAAAGAGGAGGTTTTAATAAGAACTAGAAGAAGGAGGAAATATAGAGGATAAAGTACTTAGAAAACCCTAATACCTATACTAGTCTCCTATAGAAAGTATAGCCCTAGACTTATTTTCTAGATTCTAGCTCTTTCTAGAGATAATAATATTAGTTCTAAAGACTAGATATTTAATATAAACTACTCCTTATACTATATATAAGATAGTCTATAAAGAATACCTAAGTACTAGGACTAATATAGGAAATCCAGTATTTAGTACTAGAGATTATACAACTATACACTAAGTAAAAATAGAAATAGTTCTTAATTAGATAGAGAGCTAATATGGAAATTAACTAGAAGATAGAAGGAATAATAAAGATCTATATCTATAAAGAGGAGAAAGGAAGAAGAGGAAAGGAATAGGGATACTATCCTATTTCCTAGGCTAGAGGTCCCTTCTATCTAGTCTAGTAAGCTATAAAAGAATAAAGCTAAAAGATACTAGACTAGAGAGAGTATATATAATCTAGTTAGGATAATAGAGATATAGGGAATCTCTTAATATTTAAAAAACTAGTATAACCTAGGATAGGATATAGTATCCCTAACAATATTAAGGAGAGTAGAGGTTTTTAATACCTTATAAAGCTAGTAGGGACTTTAAGGAAGTTAGGAAGGTAGAGTAAATAGCTTTTTTCCTTCTAAAGAATATATAGAGATAGCTACTTATTCTATAGATAGAATAGTATAGTAATATAAGAGCTTATCTAACTATCTATATATTTAGAGGTTTAACCTACTAATGAAGAATAGTATAAATTATTATTGTAAATTCTTGTATTACTATACTATTCTACCTAATAGACAAGTAGCTATCCCTATCTATCTTTAAAGGTAAAAGCCCTTAGCCTATAGCCTCTAGTATAAAACCCTTTATCTCCTTCCTAACATATAGGATTCCATTCCTACCTTTTGTATCTAGTTAGGCTATAGGATATAGAGAGGATCTCTATAGCTCCTTCCTCTTACTAGGCTCCTATTCCTACTTCCTATCTTCCTTCCTCTCTAGTTTCTCCTTTATAAGGAAGAACTACTTAAGGAGGCCTTCTTTAATTAACTATCTAGTTACTTTATTCAAGCCTTTCTTAGTCTAGGTAATCTCTTACTAAGATAACCCTACTTTTTAAAGGAGTTAGTTCCTTATCCTTTATCTCTCTAGATAGAAGAGTATAATATATTTTAGTATCTAGGCCCTATATCTATATATGTATTCTAGTATCTTGTCTAAAACTCTCCTTCTTATTAGATATGTATTTAGACTAATATATTTAGTCCTAATTAGGGTTACTATTATACTCTACTTCTTTAACTATTCCTAGTATAGTTCCTTATCTTTTGTTCCTTCTTACTAGACTATAGGGAGCTATTAGCCCTATTAGGCTACTTATCTCCTCCTAACTTAGTTTCCCTATTATATATCCTACCTCTAGTATATCTACTATAATTTAGGTATTATTCCTCCCTATTAGATATATTCCCTAGTCTATCTATTAACCTACTCTACTATTTATCCCTACCTTATCTTTAGGTCTTATATCTAGGCTATGCCTCTTTTCCTTCTATATTCTATTTAGACCTTTATATATCTCTCCTAGATATAGTTAGTAGTAGGTTTACTATCTATCTTAGCTACCTATTACCTTACTATCTCTTATATATATAAGGAGAGGAGAGGGATTTATACTTCCCTTTAGAGAACCCCTTCTACTATACTCTTATATACTCCTATAATATACCTTAGTACCTAGGTTTAGATCTTCTCTAGTCTTAGAGTAGCTCCTTTTTTATATCTAGATAGTCCTTCTAGTATTATCTAGACTTTAGTCCTATATATTATTATAGGCCTTACTATAGCTATATAGTAGTATTTTGCCTTCTAGAATAATACTTCCTATATAGATTTGTATAGACTTTAAAGTAATTGTATCTAAGATATACCTTTCTCTACTACTTTCCTAATATGTAGGCCCTATTCTAGCTTCGAATCTATCTAAACCCCTAAGAGTCTAAGGGATAGAGCTAGCCTATCTTCGAATCCTAGTATATTAACTATAGCCTATATATTATGTCTTATTCTACTTTTAGTAAAATGGATTAACTAGTATTTCTATAGTACAAAGGTAGCCCTATATTTAGCTACCTATTATATATATTTGTTATATACTTTCTTAAGCCTCCTATAGTTCCCTTCTATACTTTTCCTATATATAAGGATAGCTAGCAAAGGAGAGTACCTATACGCGGTACTAGCTACGAACCTAGAGGCGGCGACGTTGTCGTCGTCGATAGAGCCAAATCTCTCCTACCTATAGCGCTACCTAGGGAGGCACTTTCAAGGCGCCTAGGTAAAAGGAGTCTAGCTCTAAGGCGACTAGCTATTTAGAAAACTATCCGGACTACCTATCGAGCCTAGCGTAGCTATAACTAGTATAGGAACTAATACCGAGTCGATAGGCTAACCTTTTTAGGGAGGGAATCTACCCTAGGGATAAGGAACTAGCGTAGTAACCTAGGACTAATTGTCCCGAAGAGAAGGGAGGAATAACTAAAGAGGAGGTTTCAATAACTACTTAAAGGAGGAGGGAAT
>LFZO01000815.1:0-18498 GCA_001578225.1 Pseudocercospora musae
ACGCTTTAGGCTCGGTACGCGATTATTAGGTTCATTATCCTCGTCGTAGATGCGGTTACTAAGCTCGTAGTCGCCTTGATGTAGTTGCTAAGTACTACTACGGATAGTAGGTTAAGCTATACGCTTATCGCGAGCCATCTTGCGTAGTCGTTATAGGATGTTAATATCGAAGTTTTCGCGAGGTAAGAATTGGCAATATAGCTTAGAAATTGATAACGTAACCTACCCGAGGTTTCTACGGCAATAGCGACCTAGGCGATACGTAGATACTATAGGACGAGCACTAAGTAGTACAAAAGTGAAGCTTCCTTTATGTAGCCGGCAGTGTAGCCGGTCTTTTAAGTAACGCTTATAGAACCCGGAAAAAGTCCGGGTTCTAACCTGAAATTAGTGTAGGTCCTAGAACCCGAACCTAAACCAATCGTCCGGTTCCCGCCAAGAAACCGAACCCGGACCCAATTTCTCGGATTGTACCTAACCTACTAGGACGTCTATACGCGACTAGGTAGGATTCGATACGATAATGAAATAATAAGTAAAACCAAATCTATAGCCGGTAGTATAGCTAGCTATAGTTAGAGAGTATAGGTTAAAGAATCTAATAAGTAATAACTAAAAATAATATAATAAAGCTAGTAAGAGTAGAGGATAGTATATACGCAACTAGGTAGGATTCGATACTATATCGAAATAATAAGTAAAGCTAAACATATAGCCGGTAGTATAGCTAGCTATAATTAGAGGGAAAGTATTAAAGGAATAGCTATAAAGACTTAGAGTAACTATCTCGAATCGTTAAAATTATTCTCCTAAAAGTCGTACCTAGATCTTTGCGATAAGCTATATATCCTTCTACTATAGTATTATCCTTTTAGCGTAAGTTGCAAGTAGGTTAGCTAACTCGAATATCGTAGTTAAGAACGCCTCGCTCGCTTCCTATAGAGCTTCAATCGTAGTACTCTAAAAGCGTAGATTAGCTTTAAAATTTAGTACTATCTCCCTAACGAGCTACTAGAAAGGAAGCTTATTTATTAAGAGTTCTATACCTTTAGTATTTTAATAGAACCGAATCTTACGAAGGGCGACTATGCCTTACTTCTACTTAAACTTCTTACTACTAGTATTACTTTTGAAAGCGATACTCCTCCTACGTCTTAATACCTACTTTATAGGCCGTAACTAGCCTTTACGTTATTTCTAAGGACTCTTAGTTAGAAGGCTTGTTATAGGTTTCTTTCGAGGAATCTATTATTTCTAACTAATAGTATTACTAGTACGAATAGGTTGTTCGTTAGTTTATACTATAGCTAAAATAATTAGTACTAGTCTAAGACGAAATATAGGCTAACTTACCTCGAGGAAGTCGTAGTTTTGTTATTTACGTTAGTATAGGTAGAGATAATAACGATATTCTCGAAAGAGAGAGTAACGACTCGCGATCTACTTCTTAGCTATTATCTCGACGGTTCCTATCGTTAAAGGAACTAAAAGGTCCGTCTAGGTTATCGATAATTATATCTCTATAGAAAGGTATTTTTTAGGATATAAAAGGAAGAAAGGGACGGATAAAAGAAGACTAGATATATATATAGGGAAACGTTATTATAGTAACGTTAACGACTACCTTATAATAAATAGAAAAAACGACTAGCTATATAGCTAGCTATAGAGCAAAGTCCTACTCTATCTCGGCCGTTCTATCGTAAGATTCGTATATTATAGAGATATACTTAGAAGAGCGCGGTATCTATATAGAACTCTTTTTCCCTATCGTAGATAGGATTTATAAGATAAGAAGCTAGTAGGGCCGTAAGCTATACTTATTCGAGTATAGTATAGGTAAGTTAATAGCTACTTACCTTTAGCTAGCCGTAAAGCTAGCCGTTTTTCTAGCTTATTTTCTAGTTACTCGACTTAGTACTTATTACTAGTTCCGTTAGTAGATACTTTCTTTAGAGAGTACTATATATTATATAGAATCTTACTTACTATAAGTCGAATACTATAGTTCCTCTTACGAACTCCTTTTTATTATCGTTAGTAGAATTTATTAGAAATGAAGTTAGTAGCGCTATAAGCTATACTTACTCGAGTATAGTCTAGGTAAGATAATAGTAACTTACCTATAGCTAGCTATATAGCCGGCTAGCGACCTTTAGATAGGCGAAGAATATACTATTACTATTTAATTCTACTAAGCCGTATTACTTACTCGAGCTTACTATCGAGCTAAGAAATCGCATCTATAGTACGCCCTAGTAAATAGATTCAAGATAGCGAACTCTTTCTTACTATTATCGATAGAATTCTTTAGATACGAAGCTAGAGGCGCCGTAAGCTATACTTGTTCGAGTATAGTCTAGGTAAGGTAATAGCTACTTACTAGTAGCTAGCCGTATAGCTAGCCGTTTTTCTAGCTTACTTTCTAGTTACTTTACTTAATACTTATCGATAAATACGTAGTAGCGCTATATATCGTATAAGATCTTCCTTTATATCTTTTGTTATACTCTTCTATTCTTAGCTTTATTATCGTCGATAGGATTTATTAGAAATAAAGTTAGGGGCTCTAGTAGCTATACTTGTTCGAGCGTACTCTAGGTAAGGTAATAGCTACTTACCTATAGCTAGCCGCGTTACTCGACTTAATACTTATTAGTAGTTACGTAGTAGCGCTATATATCGTATAAGATCTTCCTTTATATCTTTTATCATACTTTTCTATACTTAGGTTTATCGTCGTTAATAGAATTTATTAGAAATAAAGTTAGGGGCGTCGTTAGCTATAGTTATTTAAGCGTAGTCTAGGTAAGGTAATAGCTACTTACCTATAGCTAGCCGTATAGCCGGCCGTTTTTCTAGCTTAACCTCTAGTTAATTTACTTAATACTTATCTATAGTTACGTAGTAGCGCTATCTATCGTATAAGAACCTTATATATAAGCTTATTCTTATCTACTCTTACCTTACTTCTACGTATAGTAGATAGGTCTAGCCTATATTAGATCGCGTTAAAAGTCTTTAATACGATAATATACGATAACTAACCTTTTAATAATACTTTTAAACCTTAACGGATAGACGAAAGTTCTCTATAGTAGTAACTAGTTAGCGCTACGAGCCCCGAAAACGATATTCTAATAGACGACTTCGAGTAGCTAAGCGAGATACCTAAGGCTTTCGACTTCCTTACTAATTATAACGACTCTACGATACTAGACTTTCTATAACTTACTCTAACCGATAGTAATTAAGCTACTTAGATCGAAGCTAGGCTAGAGGTCGGCCTACTAACTACGGAAGCGCTAGACGATAGATAGCTCGATAGCGCTCCTATTACTCTAGTAGCTAAGTTATAGATAGTAGTCTCTAAAGAGGTAACTAAGTAGAAAAAGGCTATACCCCTAGCAAAGTCTATTATACCTCCTAAGAAGCTAAAGAGTCTTAATTTAGGTATACCTATACTTAAGGGCCTAGATTCGAAGGCTAAGGCGCTTATATAGTAAGAAAAGCTAAAAGATCGCTTCTATATATAAAATTGTAGATAGCTAGGTACGAGATATAATTTTAATAATATAGGTAGCTAGGCTAGTAAGAAGGATAGAAATTCTAGGAGATATAGTTACGTACTTATAATCTTTATATTAGAAATAAAGTTAGGGATATCGTTAGCTATAGTTATTCGAGTATAGTCTAGGTAAGGTAACGACTACTTACCTATAGCTAGCTATATAGCTAGCCGCTTTTCTAGCTTAACCTCTAGTTACTTTACTTAATACTTATCTATAGTTACGTAGTAGCGCTTTATAACGTAAAAGATCTTCCTTAATATATACTAAAGAATACGATATCTATAGCGAGCTCCTTTATACTATCGTTAATAGAATTCGAGAGATAGGAAGCGAGAGGCTCTATACGCTATACTTCTTTAAGTATAGTATAGGTACAATAATAACTTCTTACCTATAGCTAGCTATACTATATCTCCTAACTATTTCTTCTTAAAGTCTACGATCTTCTAATATAGCTCTTAGTCCTTCTTATTTAATACGATCTTATATACTATACGATATAGCTCTTTAAATAAGAGTATAGATATATTCTTAGTATAGAAAGTATAGTAAAGAGTAAAGTAGAATAATATATACTCTATACGTTAGGTAGATCTTAGTATAGCCTCTACCTACGAGCGAGGTTATATCGCTATCCTTCTTTCTTTATCCCTTAGCGTTACTAAATGTATCTATACTATAAGTATAGAGATAGAGGGATAGGTATTATATAATGTTTAGCCGCTATCTCCTAACTATTTTCCCTTAAAGTCTACGAATTGCGATTTATTAGATTAGAGACTAGAGGGGCTATAGGCTATACTTATACGAGTATAGTATAGGTAAGGTAATAGCTACTTACTATAGCCGGCCGTATAGCCGGCTAGTAACTATAGGATAAATAGAGTATATATAGTAGAGTAGGTAGCGTACTTTGTTAAAAACTCGTATAGTTAGCTCTTAGGTTAGTATAATAATAAGGATAACTAACTATATATAGATAGCGACTTATATCTATATATAGTATCTAGAGCTCGGTATAGATCTAAGGGACTCTACCTAGCCGGCTATAAGGCTAGCTATATTAATTTTATCTACCTTACTATCTATAGAACCTCTTTTTAGGATTCCTATCTAGATCCCCTTAATATCGCTTCCGCTTTCGCTTCGAGGGCTTATTACCTTCCTCCTCGTTATTACTAATTAATTAGATAGAAGGGCTAAATCGAGTATCTTCTTCCTTGTCCTAGTTCTTACTCTCCTCTTCCTCTATTCTTACTTCCTCTCTAAGTAAGTCGTCTAATATTACGATACGAGGATTATTCTTTCCTTAACGTTTCTTCTATATAAGAAAATTCCGATTAATTATAATTATCTTAAAGACGGTTAGACTATATATTCGATTGTATTAGTACTAATACTATCTAATACTAAACGAGCGCTCCGTCCTAATTCCTATCCTAGGGATTACTAGAATATCTCGAGTAACTATAGCGACTATTAGATAACTATTAGCGATTCGAGACTATATTCCTAATATATTATCCTCTAAGAAATCGTTTACAAGATAGGATAAATCTAATTCTCGTTAGCTTACGGCTTAGGGTAACGACTATACTAATAATAGTACTTACTTTACCTTTAATATGTCTCGAGTTCGTCTAGAGCTCCCCTTGCCTCGATCTCGTTCTATTCCGGGGCCTAGGTACTAAATATAAACAACGTTCGCGATTTCTTAACCTTCTTCTACTATTACTATCCCTTAGCTCTATATACTATATAATTAGAGTATTCCTCGACAAGCTCCTTTAATACTAACTAGTAGTATTCTTCCTATTTTAGTTCGTCCTTCTACTCGTCCTATTACTAGAATTTAGTCTTCTATATTAGATAAAGAAGGACTACGATACTATAGATATCGCTAAAGATCTCGAAAGTAGCCGAATAATATTTATTAAGCTTTTATTCTAACGCTATTAGTATCTTCGTTATAGTAACCTTCTAGGGAATACTCTTTTTACTTAGCTTCTTTATAGATCGATATAGTTCTTTAAAGAGCTAGTCGTAATATCTAAATACCTAATAGATCGTTAGTCCTTAGGTTCTACTTATTATATTCGTAACGATAGTATTGTCTAGTAACTAGGACACACTTGTCTACCTAGTTAGATAGGGGCCTCGACTAGTATATATAGCCCTCTTCCTACTAGGGGAAGACATTATTAATCTTCGTTTAGTACACATTACTAGTTACGTTTTATGTGCCTCTACTATAGAGCTCTAATTACTACTAACTACCTCTATAACTATTACGATAGTCGGTCCGCCTAGTATGGCTTCCTATAGCCTAATAGGTTATGCTACCTATAGTCCCTTCCTATACTACCTAGCCCTTGGGTTTGTATAGGTTTAGGTTCTACTTATTAATAGAGCCGAAGGTAGGGCTATCTCTTCTCGATCGCATTAGGTAGTTAGGTTAAAGGTAGTCCTTGGGTACGGATAACTACGTATATGTAAGAGGCGACAAACGACCTACGGCGCTATTTACGAAAAGTATCTTAGGAGGTCTCGACAAAAGCGACAACTAAGAGTAACCTCTTAGATAAGGGCATCGCCTTAACCCCGAAAAGCTACAAACCCTAGAAACTATTAAGGCTTAGGACCTAGACAGTTAGTTACTTTCTAGGACTCGCTTCGGGTTTAGGGATCCCTCTAAAACCCTACTAGTACCGCACGGTAGCGTACTACCTATTCGATACGATATTGTTCTAGTCGACTAGTCTTATTCTACTAACCGATCCCGAGACATAGCGAGGACTAATTACCCGGACTATGTTTAGACCTAGCCAA
Organism: Pseudocercospora musae; assembly: GCA_001578225.1. NCBI lineage: Eukaryota > Fungi > Ascomycota > Dothideomycetes > Mycosphaerellales > Mycosphaerellaceae > Pseudocercospora > Pseudocercospora musae. The sequence goes on from LFZO01000815.1 coordinate 6,402, forward strand.
AGTCTATAGTAGGATAGGTACCCGTACCTATACCCGTATATAAGCATTAGGCTATTAAAGAAATGGGATCCCGGTTAGGCTAGAGATTGCCGAGTTTCTAATTCGCTAGATCGCTCCTAGCTCGATAGTACTTTAGTCTTCTACTATAACTAATAGAAGGCATCCTACGGAAGGAAGTAGAAACAAAGTTGCCTAGTAATCTTGCTATACTATTCGGCAAATTATTAGCTCTAGGATTACTAGATTAACCTAAGATCGCAACTCCTATTTCTAGATATTTTTTAGGCTCTATCTTGGCAATTAGGCTAGCTAGGGGAGAGCGAAAGTCTAATAATCCCTAGAGGGATTATTAGTACCTATCTATATAAAATCGAAAGCCTATTCCGTATAGTAGTATAATAGTATTTCCCTATTCAATTTTGTAAAAAGAAACAAGAACGACAAAAGTATAAAAACAATTATCTATTTACTCTACCTTACTATATTCGCTTAAATGAGTTCTAGCGCTTAGCTAAGCCGAGTATTAATACCCTCTAACGAAGAGCCTAAACCTAATCTACTTAACGAGCAAATCCGACGCTCTCTAGTCAAGATAGACGAACCTATACCTATAGCTAGACCGAGTAGTATACGAGTACTAGAACCTAGCCCTAATATAGACTTTAATAGTACTATGTTTGCTACTTTCAAGACGCTATAATAGTAAATAATAGAGTAGTAGAAGGAATTTACTCGCATTAATAGGCGATACCTACTAGAGCTAGATAGTAATTCTAATCCTTAGTTTAAAGGATATAATACGACGGCCTATATCGAGTAGTATAAAGATAACCTTATCGAGTATAAGCTAAACGATCGTTCCGATACTAAGAAGATCTATATATTTATACGAACGACGGATACTAAGCTATATACTATACTTAGGAGTCTCGAGGGTTATCCTAACAAGACCGACAAATCGGACGCTAACTAGGAGAAGTTTAAGAAGTCCTTCTTACGTAAGTACCGCAAGAACGATAGCTATAGGGTTAAAGGTAGTTACCTATAGCTTAAGATCCTTTATGCCTAACTACGTATAGAAGACGATAACCTAAAGGAGTACATTCGGGAGTTCGTTAAGGCTATAGATACTATTCTAAAGGAAGATCTCGAAAACTCTTAGCGGACCCGACTACTCCTAAAAGGCCTTCTAGGGCCTATATCTTAGTATATCTTTTAGAGATATAAGCTTACTAATAACGACCCGGATAGCTTCCGCGACTTTAAGAAGATCTTAGAGTATATCAAGTAGGATATTAATAGCTCTACTAATTATAGGAAGTTTATTATTAGTAAGGAAAAGAGGGATATCGATTTAGTCTACCTTGCTTCTAAGCCTACTATTCCTACTCCAAGGTTCCTACCTAAGTCGCAATCGGTACTACTATAGGTTATCAAGATAGTAACTATCGCTCTACCTACGTAGGAGGACGAGTAGTTTAACTAGTTTATCGACAAGTTTCGCGCCCTTAGTATTAACAAACTAAAGATATTAGTAACTACTACTAATAAGCTCGGTACGACTTAGAAAGTTTCGGATACTATTAGTAACACTAACGACATTTATCTAGACGCGCCTATAGTAGACGTTTTCGCTACCTAAAGGAGTATAAGAAAGATCTACCCTAACCTAGATAGTAAGTACTAGATGTACGGTAGAGTTAATTACATATAGAGCGACTATCTAGTATAGAAGGAGCTTATAGACTAAGGCTATATAAACAAGTAGAACGGTAAGATATACTATAGCAAAACTAGCGAGTAGATACTATACTAATGGGACCTTCGTACTCCGAAGCTAGCTATTATTCTACTACTACTAGAAGCTAGGTATAGGCCTATCCATTAGGAGGTTCTAGGTAATAGTACCTTCGTAGTAATTGTAGAGCGAGAAGGGAAGAGAGTTCGAAAGCTCCTAGACGACGAGCGTACTAAAGATAGGTCTATTCCTACTATAGCGGTTAAGGTAGCTATAATGACTTAGAACGACTAGATTATTGTAGACATGTATAGCCTTCAAATAGACGAGAGTAGCGATAACATTAACGAGGTTACTACGATGCCTACTATAACAAGATCGTAGGCTAAGAACCTATCGAGACCTAGTACCGCTCCTACTAGTATACCGAACCGTAAGGCTATAGACAAGGTAAAGGAGTAACGAGAGATAGTTACTAAGACTAAGAATCTTATTACTACTTAGTAGAGGGCCTAATAGTAGGTTAGCGTACCTCCTATCGCGTCGTCTAGTACTATGCCCGCTACTAACTCTTCTACTATCCTAGAACCTAAGGTCGCTAAAACCTAGGAAGTCGAGATAACTAATAATACTAATAATACTAACGGATCGTCTCCTAGACCTACTAACCCTCCGGTTTATAATAAGAAAAGAGACACGGACCCGAAGTCGTTTCGCTTCGATAATTATATTAAGAAGTACGGAATAGGAGATACGACTAGGATATAGAATATCTTCTAGACTTCTTAGTTCCTTAATCTCTAGTCTAGCGTCTCTATAGGTAATCTATTAGCCTATAGGGTCCCTACTAACCTCTTCTAGAAGCGAGTACCTAACGATCTAGACTTTATACGTAATCTCGTAGCGTTCCGGAAGGATAAGGATAAGGTAACGTATATCGATGTTCGATCGTTAGAACATCTACTATACTTTAAAGAACTTCCTACGCCTACTATCGAGGACGTTTCTAAGGCTAATAACGTGCCTAGCTTAGTTAGTACCTATATGGTTCGGTTTACGAGCGCTACGATAGGACGCGCTCCCTCTTCCGACGTTAAGGAACTATATAGTAGACTAGCTAACGTTGACTTGTCCGTAGTTACTCGAGAGTTCGCTATTGTTCCGAGTATCTATATCGACGTTAAGATTAGGAACCGCGGCTTACTAGTATAGGCTATAATTGATAACGAATCGGAGTCTCTTATTATGCCTTTAGTCTTGGCCTAGTAGCTTCGCTTACTAATTAATAAGGAGGTTGTATTAGGGATAAGAGGCGTTAATAGTACCGTTCCTTTCGTAGGCGCCTACTATAACGTTTTAGTAGATGCCTTTAGGGTAGTATTCGTATTTACATTCTAGATAGCGGCTAACCCGGAAACCCCTATTCTACTTAGACGATCCTAGTCTCGTATAGTACGCGGTGTCTAGTAGAACTATAATAATAGATAGTAGGAAGGGACTATTGCCGATTAGAAAGGGAATAAGATTGTGTTTATAGGCTACGTTAGTAATTAAGGCTACAAGTCCTATAAGGAGATTGTTACTACTACCTAGAAGCGTTAGTAACGCGTTGCCGGCGTTAATCGCTAGGGAAAAGCCCTAGCGCTACTATAGGGCTAACGGTCTACGCCTTATTCGCGTATAGTCTAAACTAATCTTGTTCGTTCCGGTTAGAGGGGGAGGGATTATAAGCTAATTAGGCTAAGCTACAAGAGCTAGAGAAGGAATTAAGGTTACAAGCTAATTAGATACCTACTATCCCTAACGAAGATAACGACTCTAAGATCGAGGTATTTCGTATATTAGACTAAGACTCGGAGGTATTATTAGTGCCCTATAGCCAATCGGGAGTATCCGCTAATAATCCCTAGAGGGATTATTATAGTAATATGTTTAGCGGTATACTAGGGAAGGACTATGAATTATAGATCGAACGGCTCGACGACGAGAGTAACGCCTCGGAGGAGATATACGCCCTATTCTACTATACTAACCTCTAGAATAAACGCCTACGAGTTAGGTTACCTCTACCTATAGTTTCTTCGATAGACGTTTTTACGCTATATAAGCGAGTAGCTAACAAGGTTAAACCGGTTAAAGGAAGTATATATATAACGGATAGATCTAATCCTAGTAGTAACCCGAACTAGAGACAAGATTACCTAGATCGAGAAGTAGCCCTTCTACCTAGTATAGGGCCCTATAACTAGAAGTATATTACGAAGAAGTTCTCTACGATTAAGAGGGGATTAAGACTTACTCCTAAACGTCTTGCTAATATTCGTACTAGTTTAGAGCTTACGCTAACGGAAAGGCACCTCCTAGAGGAACTTCTATATAATAGGAAAGCGGGTTTAGTATATAACTTTACGTATCTTAGTCGTATTAACCCTAAGATCGTTCTACTATAGAAGATTAGGACTATTCCCTACGAACTATAGGAACATCCGTCCTATAGGATTAATCCGAGTCTACGCCTAATTATAGAAGATATAGTACGTAAGCGCATATAGGTAGGTACTCTTAAACTATCGCATACGTCGTACCGTAATCCGTACTTTCTAGTTAGTAAGAAGTAGGTCCCTAGAAAGGACAAGGAGTATCGCCTAATTAATATAGCTACGAAGTTTAATACTATAACGATTAGAGACGCTAATCTACTACCGGATACGGACAGTTTCTTAGAAGCCTTTAGGAACTATATTATCGCTACGCTAATTGATATCTTCTTAGGGTATAACTAGATTATATTAGACATCGCTAGTAGAGACCTTACGAGCTTTAATATATCGCTTAGTCTCGTACGATAGACGACTCTTTCGTAGGGAGCGACTAACTCGATTATCTAGTTTGTTCGAGCTATAAACTAGGTCCTATTTACTTACATCTCGTACATTACTATACTATTTCTAGATAACATAGGAGTCAAAGGACTAAAGACAAGATATAGAGATAAGGAGGTAGAGCCTAGTATTCGTTACTTTGTTCTAGAGTATATCTAGAACCTAGACTAGGTTCTATGCGACTTAGAGCGTACGTATCTTACGATCTATAGCTCTAAGCTTTAACTCCTTTACTAGAAGATTAACATCGTTAGCTACGTAACCGATGCGAATAGGAGACATCCGGATAGCGCCTATATTAAGAAGATCGCTAAGTAGCCGATACCTACCTATTAGAAGGACGTACGGATATGGGTCGGGATAGTTACCTACTTTAGGATCTAGATTAAGGAGTTCTCGATCGTTTACAAACCGCTATTTGTACTCCTTTAGAAGGACGCTAAGTTTCGATAGGACGAGGACTATTAGTAGGCCAAGGAGTAGGTTACGAAAGCCTTAATTAGTGCCCTAGCCCTTGTATCTATTAACTATACTAAAGGAGCTAGTACTCTCGTAGTTACTATCGATTCTAGTAGGGATAGTTATAGGGAGGTACTAATATAGTACGATAGGGATAAGTCTTCCGTATACTACCCGGTACGATACGAGTCTAGTTTATAGAACCCTACCGAGGCGAGGTACGATACTAGTAAGCGGGAATGCCTTAGAGTCTACAAAGTACTAAAGAAGTTCCGCCCTTGGCTATTCGGTATCTACTTTTAGCTCGAGATAGATGCGAATACCTTAGTCTACTAGCTTAATCGAGTAGCTTCTAACCTACCTAACTTAGCGATAGCTAGATAGGTAGTATAGATCTACCTCTTTAACTTTGATATAGTTCATGTTCCTAGGAAGCGACACTCTACTATAGACGCCCTATCTCGCAAGCCTATTATAGATAACGATATCGTAGAGATATAGGAAGAGGAAGACGTAGACGTAGTAATTAACCGAACGTTCTTTTCGTCCTTTTGCGTTAATGCCTATCTAGTTATCGAGGGGAGCGCTACTACTAATGTAGATAACGAAGAAGGGGCTAAGGAAACCGAACGTATCGATATCCTAGATAGAGAATACTCGGATAATTCCTACTATATCGCCTACTTCCTTACGTATAGTAGAAAAGCTCTAGGGGTTTCTAGGAGTTAGTATCGACGTATTATTAGGCAAGCACGTCGCTTCGTAGTTAAGGATAGGCATCTATAGTAGTAGTCTATAGTTAATGTACCGCTTTAGAGGATTATTAATAATACTAAAGCTAGATAGGAGATCTTATATGCCCTATACGAAGAGATCGGGTACCGAGCTACGGAAGGAACGTTTAACCTTCTAAGGAGGCGGTATTAGTAGAATAGAGTCTAGGCTAACGTCTCTAGGTACTACAAGAGTTGTCCTAAGTATACTTTCCGCAATAGTTATCGCTAGGCTAGTAAGCTTCGGATACCTACTTAGTAGTCGGTTAGGGAACGCTAGTATATAGACACTATTTATATTAATAGTAATAATAGTATATTAGTAGCTTGGGAAGCGCTATCTCGATAGCTAGAAGTATAGTATTACTACTTCTCTTCGAAGAAGATTACTATAGCGCATATAGCTAAGTTCCTATAGAAAGAGATCTTTTGTAGATAGGGTACCCCTACTAAGATAGTACTTAACAATACTCTAACTAATTTTGCTAAGGAGGTCTAAGTACTAATTATTAGCTATAGAGCCAAGACTATTAAGATTTCGCTATACTACCTAGAGTCGAACGCTATAGTAGAAGTTAGATATAAAGCCCTTCTCGATACTATTACTAAGCTTACAAATAGAGGGGATAGGCGGATGCCTATTACTAACTATATATCCGCCGTCCTATAGGCTAATCGTATAACTACTATCGGATAACTAGTCTTATGCCTACTAAAGTTATAATTAGGCGTAAGGTAGTACTACCTATCGAGCTTACGTATCGTACCTATAGCGTATTTAATTAGGGATCTATTAGGGACCATTCCGACTTGCTATATCTACGCGCTAAGGCCCTCGAGGAAATGACTAGTACTATCGAAGAAGGCCTCGCTCGCTAGAGGCGCCTTTAGGAAGAAACAAAGTAGTACTTTAACGATACTTAGGGCGTTAACTACGCTCCCTTTAAGGAAGGGAATCTTGTTCTTGTCTTCCGGTCGGAATTGAAGACGAGTTTTTTATATAAGCTTGCCTTCTACTAGAAGGGGCCGTATCGCGTTTAGGAAGTACTCTATAATAGCGCTACTTATCGACTTTAGGAGTTGGATAGCTCTACGCTTAAGTATATATAGCCTCGTATAAACTTAAAGAGGATAGACTTTATAAGGGAGCCTACTATACCTCCTTAAACCGATAAGGAAGTATTAGTAGGAGTAGAGAATATCGCTAGGGACCTTAATCCTTTCCGTAAAGATCTAAACGCTATACTAAATACTAAGCTACTAGAAGGGTTTGCGCATCCGTAGATAAGGCTTAGTAAGCCATTAGTAATAACTTAAGAAGAAAGGGACGGATATATATAGGTTAGTTTTATTTAACTTAGTATCGCGTATAGCTAACCGGAGCTAGAAACTAAGACTAACGCTAATACTAAGCCTTAGCCGGACTAGATATAGGAGCTAGATCGCGAGTCTAATAGAGAGGACGATAACTAGTTCGATAACGAAGATCCTAAAGTCCTAAAGGTACTAACTAGTAGGAGAGACGACCTATAACCGGATATTTAAAGTTATTGTTTCTAGTTATTCTATTTACGATACTATTATACTATTACGTATATTTTCTTTATACTTGCTTTACGTTAGAGTTAATAGACCTTTAGGATTACTTTTAGGATTTCGACTTATAATAATCCCTAGGGAGGTAATTAGTAGGAGCTTTCGGTTACTAAGCTATTTCTTTACTAAGGTTCTATAATATATCGGATCTATATACGTAGTCGATAGTAGCTAAGCGAGGCAAATAGAAAAGGGAGGCGCTTGTAGAAGCCTTACTAGCTAGAGGTCCGATCGCTTATTAAGGACTAATACTAGCGTTTATAGGTAACTACGCTAGTCGGGTAACTACTACCCTATCCATAAGCGGTATAGAAAAGAAGGGCGCCTAGGTAGACCGGGTTTCGAGTAACCTATATAAAAGAAGTACGGACCGCTTTTATATAGAAACTATAGGACGATTAACGGATCGGGAGGGAATCGCGCGATCTAATAAACCCCCTAGGAATTATTAATACTACCTCGCTAAAGGTACTCCCTAAAAAGCTAAATCGTAAGGCGACCTATAGTAGTAGAGTAACATAGGCCGCCGTTAGACGGATAGGATATAAGAGCGCTACTATAACTAGGAATATATACGAAGCGTCGAGAAAAGTAAAACTTTACTTCCTAAGGTTTCGGGATAGGCCGCCCGCGTGCCTATGTACGTACGACTATTTAAATATAAATTTGCTCGAATCTACGAGCAATCCTATACATATACGCGCTAGTAGTTACAAGTAAATAGCTACCTATAGTCTTTGTTCTAAAGCCCTTATTAATAGGCGCTTATACCTACTTATCTATCTTCCCTATTAACTAACCTTCTAATATAGTAGAAGAATAAGAACTCGTCCCTACCGACCTAGTACTACCCGCTTCGTCTTCTTCGACCGCCTATCGATTTAGTTAACCTACTACTATTATTTAGCTAGGCTAGAGCGTTGCTTCGCTTAGGATCTTTATAGTTCTAGAGAATAGCGAGCTTGCTTAGATTACTAATCTTACTAACGCGTTTGCGATTATAGTAAGTATTGCTAACCGCTAGGCAAAGATCGAGGCGACTCGATAGCTACTTGCTATCCTCGATAGGGCTAGCGAGAGCCTATTAGTTACTATTACCGTAGGCATAATAGGTCTCCGCCGTAAGCTTAGTAGGACCGTCGACTTCAAGAACCTAGTTCTCGAGGATAAAGAGCTCTTAGAAGCCTATCTATCGCTTGCTATTATCGAGGAATAGGGCGTTAATATCCGCTATCGACTTAACTATCTAACCGTAACCCTTAAGTACTAGGGTAGTCTAACGTCGCTCCTATAGAGTCTAGTTGATTTTGCCTACAATAGCGTAGAGCGAGCTAAGAATGTTGCCGCCTTTATTAATAAGAATAAGAACCGCTAACAAGGTACTAAGATTATTAGTAAGACGATAGTCTATCGTATTCTATCTACTCCTAAGAAGATAGGTTAGTAGAACCTAAGCCTTACCTTTACTAATAGCGACTTCGACTCGAAGTACTATAAGAAGTATAAGAAGGAAATCGCTACTATTAACCTAGAGAGCTAGGAGGTAGTACAACTATTAGCTAATAAGGGATACCGCATTAGTAGCTCGGGGTTTATTATAGAGGGACTAGCTCGCATAGCGCTATTTATTACTCCGTCTTAGCGCTAGGCAATCCGTTACTAGACCGAAGTATAGAAGGTAGTAGACGAGGTAGCTACCCGAGAGCTAGCTACGCAAGAGGCCGCTAGACTACGCCGTACTACCGCTTAGTAAACCTACCTATAGTAGGAGTACGCTATCAAGATTGCCGAGCTTCGTTAATAGGAAGAGGAACATAGGTAGGAAGCGCTACGCCTCGAGGCTATAGCGGCTAGTAAAGATACTAAGTCTACTAGTAGCGATAGTAGAGGTAAAGAGATAGACTTTAAGGTAGAAATTAAGGATATCTATATAGATTGTATAGGTAGCTAGTTCGGTCGGTTTATAGCCGAGCTAGATACTATAAGCGTTAAGGGTAAGGACGTTAGTTCCTTTACTATAGTTTACGACTTGGCTTAGTAATTCAAGGACCTATATAATCCTAACGAGCCGGAGGATATCTACGCTAAGTACCTAAAGGTCTATACTAAGTTCTATAGGCTCTACCTAATTAATACAAAGGATAACCTTACTAATCGGCTCTTTCTACTTAGTAAGAGCGTCGATATAGAGGAAGAGTTTAAGGCCTTTCGCAACTCTAATAAGGCTTACTACTTCGCTAGTACTACCGATACTATAGTACCTATAGTAGTACGTCTCGGCTTATACGCCTTTACGCTAGTCTAGTCTATCGTACCGGTTATACTATATCGGTTTCTATAGGTAGTCGCTCGAGCCTTTAGGCAAGTAGGAATTATAGTAGTAATAGCTAAGTAGGGTAGTACGGCGGTTATCGACGTCTTTGATTAGGCTAAGAACCTAAAGGGGAAGACTAGTAGTCTAATATAGGAGATAGTTATAGAGTTTGTAATATATTACTAGTATCTTCGTAGCTATCTACTAGAGAAGTAGACGGGCATTAATCCCCTATAGATCTATAGTATTAGTAACTAGTTAGTTCGATAGAACCTACCGCTATAGCTCCTTATAGTCGCCCTTCGACCTAATTACGTATACGAGATTATATCTATACTAAAGCCTACCAAGTTCCATTACGAATCCGATATACCTAAGAAGAGTAACTTGCCTCTAGTAGAGACAATGCGCTTAAATAGCAATGTTCTAGAACTAGTCGAAGGCATTAGCGTTAATAGAATCCGTATATTAGTATCCTTCGAAGTAGAGGATAAGCTCGCCTACTCTTAAGGCGTCGATTATATATACGATCTAGAGGTTTTCGCTATATAGGTATAGAAGCTTAAGGCTCGTAGTCTTGTACTACTAAGCGGCTAAGTAGGAGAGCTAACCGAGAAGTACCTTACGCCTAAGGATTTGAAGGCTATAAGCGACTAAGCTAATAGTAAGGTTACGTAGTAGATCTTAATACCGCTATTAGAGGGCTCTATCTCGTTTAGTATACCGTATCTACCTTATAGCGACATTGCCGGTATAGCTACTCGGATACGCATAGATCTAGGTTTCTACCGCATTAAGGGAACCGAGGTTAAGGGATTCAATCTTACCGTTACTTAGGTCGTAGAGGCTTACCGGTACCTTATACCTATTACTCGCTAGGATAGTACGATTCTATACGCGTTTCCTTACGCTATCTAACTTACTAGCCTTAGTCCTATATTAGACGCTCTTGTTAGTCGTATTCTATAGGCTAATCCTACTATTCGAGAGGAGCTCAATTAGATCTTCGGACTAGATTACAAGGATCTTAGGAACTATATCAAGGCGTAGAACTAGCGCGCCTATAACGCGGTTCGCGAAGCTCTAGCGGTTTAAGCTAATCTCGAGCGCAAGATGTACGATAACAAGAGCTACTATACTATAGGTAACCTCTCCTATCGATAAGAGGACGACGAGGTACTAGGCGAGAGTTACGGTAAGTACGAGCTTCGCTAAGCTACGTACTATAAGCTTAGATCGGTATAGTAATCGGCGAGCTATCGGGGAAAAAAAAGAAGGGGCGCTAGGATTAATAGCCCCTAGGGGAGCGATTAGGAAGCTACCTTAGGTAGTAACTAGAAGGCATACCTATTTGTTTTTAGTATACCTATTTGATTCTTAGATACATGTTCGTAGGGTTGTATCTAGTTAGATATCTAGAAAGGGAGGGATATTGTCTAGTAACTAGGATATACTTGTCTACCTAGTTAGATAGGGGCCTCGACTAGTACATATAGCCCTCTTCCTTCTAGGGGAAGACATTATTAACCTTCGTTTAGTATATATTACTAGTTACGTTTTATGTGCCTCTACTATAGAGCTCTAATTACTACCAACTACCTCTATGACTATTACGATAGTTAGTCCGCCTAGTATGGCTTCCTATAGCCTAATGGGTTATACTACCTATAGTCCCTTCCTATACTACCTAGCCCTTAGGTTTATGTAGGTTTAGGTTCTACTTATTAATAGTATATAGCCTTATAATCGAAACAAGATATTTAGCCTATCTCTATTCCGCCTTAGTTAAGGCTAGCTATTCGATACCTTAATTAATATAGTACTAGTCTACTATATAGCGTAGTTTACATACTTAGACTAGTATATAGAACGAGGAGTCGAATCTAGTCTTAACGTCCTAGGTTAATTAGAGTATTCGTTTCGGAGGCTAGGATTACTATTTTTTATTCTAAGCGATACTTTTACTATTAATCTATAGCTTGTCTAGGAGATTTATCTAGATAAGTACGAACGCGTACTATTACTACGACCTAGAGTTACTATAGATTACTATCCTACGGATCTAGATTAGTTAGTTAAGAAAACTAGTAGCTAGCTATATAGCTAGCTATAAGTACTAGCTATACTTACTTTATAAATAACTATAGTAAGACTCTATTCCTTAGAAGCTTTTATAGCCGCCTTTAAAGTACTTAGCTTATCCTATACTTTCTTTTTATCTAATATCTTCTACTACTCGTCGTTTTAAGGTACTAGCTTCAATTTCGTAAATAGTGCCTAGATAGCGATTTGTACTATATATACTAGATAGGGAAACTTCTTAGGAGAGGGAATT
>LFZO01000816.1:0-18486 GCA_001578225.1 Pseudocercospora musae
CTCGGATACGGTTTATAGTTACGATTATATTAGGACAACTATCGACAAATACGATAGTCTTAGGAATTTCTATAGGAGATATACTCTCTCCTATAGCGGATAGAGTTTAGCCTATACGCTTAGTTAGAGATATAGCCTTCTCGATTACGAAATACAATTAGCCTTAGGTAGCTCTTATACTATCTATTTCCTTAAAGATATAGGTATAATCGGTACGGTTTATACTAGTACGGAATATAGTAGTACTATATAGACGTTAGCTAACGGGATGAAATCCGCTATTAGTAAGTATATAGGCTTGCGTCGTACGATCTAAGGTTCCTATATAGCCAAACTATATATAGTCGTTACGGAGGAGGGCTCGCAATTAAGTAACTATAAGGAACTCTTCGCGAAATAATACCTAGGTAGAGAGGAGATATACTTCGTCGAAGGCGACTAGTCTAATATAGGATACGAGAGGGGCGCTATAGAGAATGTCTTTGAATTCGTCGGAGATAGCCTATTTAGGGCTTAGGATAATATAATTATAATATCTATCTCGGATCTTCGATATTATATCTAGATTATTCTATCTAGTTTCTACTATAACTAATATAGGATTTATATATTCCCCTACGATTCGGATAAGATCCGTATACTACTTAGTTCTAAGTCGACTAAGAGGAATAAGCTAAAGGGCGATCTATCTAGTTAAGATAGTAAATGCCTAGAATATAAGACTCTTGCCTAGGCTAGTCTTAGCGATAAATAGGACATCCTATCGCTAGTAGATTAGAGCCCGTAATACTCGAACTTGTATATCTAGCGGCTTTCGCTCTAGCTACTATAGAGACTAGTCGTATAGTCTATTAAGTATCTACCTTATCCTAGACTCGATTATAGGACATTACAAGTATATAAGGTCTACATTGTCTACTATATATACTATAGCGCGAATCGACTCTAGACTATACGAGTAGATATATTCGATTATATACTCGATAATATTATAAATTCCTCCTAGTTTAGATATTCGCTCTAGCTCTATAGGAACCGATACTACCGCTACGGGCCTTGTAAGCGGGCTATTTTAGAGGCTACTCTAGATCCGGCGATCTTTGCGAACGCTCTTTCTTACCTAAGATAACTTAGTAGAAGTACTAAACCTATCTAATATAGTACGGAGCTATCCCGTAACGCGCTTCGCCTAGGCGGATCGCGGAGTTATCGACCTTATATCGATAGTATTTACTATAAACGCGTTCCTACTTCTCTTCCTAATATAGGTAGTTAGCTAAGGCATCGTAGTATTAGTAGGTAGCTAGGCTAGTAGTATCCTAGATCGAATCCTAGATCGAAGGAGAGGAGTAGAAGTCGACTCGCTAGTTGCTTACGGTATAGCTAGATACCGTAGCGGATTATCGCAAAGGCGTTAGGTAGGACTATAGTATAGATAGGTCGAATCCGGTAGATAGATTATATAGACTACGATACGCGATTTTAGTACTTCTATAAGGCTATAGCTCGGTAGAGTACTCGATATTACTTGAAATTAAAGAATAAGGTTCTTTTTATAATTATGTAGTAATAAGACGTAGCGGATTTTGAGATTTCTATATATAAAGAGTATAATCGCTATTCGTATTCTACCTATTCTCCTAATAGATTATATAGCCTCTATAAAATCTAATAGAACCGGATTAGACGAAAAACAAAGGATGTATAGTAGTCTATGCGGGAGGTTATTTAGGAAGCGTCGGGGTTGATTAGTGCCGCTACGGAAACTAGTAACTCTATCGCGGAACACGTGCAACACAATCACATGAGCACACACACACCTAGTTTTTCGTCTAATTGGAGATAGCATCCGGTCTCTTGATGGCTTCCTCGCAAGTATGGCGACAAAAGGCATCCAGAACGAAACTTATTGGCAAGCACTTGAATACTGCCAATCGAGCACAAGGGAGCGCGGCATAGACCATGCTTTATCTCAAGGTCCGAATGGTACAAGGCTGGATGCACTACTGGTGCCGCCTGATGTCGGCCAGTCTTACCAGATTGCTGCTCAAGCTGGCTACCCGGTCATCACGATTCCTGCTGGTGTCTCGTCTTCAACGGGCATGCCGTATGGATTTGCTCTGATGCAGACCGCCTGGCGCGAGGATGCGCTTATCAAGTACGCATCAGCTATAGAGGACTTGATGTCGGACACGCCGTACAAGAGAACACTTCCCAAATGGTATGGATATCTGAAGCGCAACATTCCGATCATCAATGCATAATAGACTCTAGCTTCTGGAGCTGCAAAAAGCATTTTGCTATGGCAGCATGCATCGGCTGGGCCTTCTTTGAGTTCCACTGCAAAGTCGCAAACATTGAGAGATGAATGCATCTAGACAATCCATGCGGCCAAAGAGCTTTGACAGATTTATTGCTCTCCATTCCAGCCTGCGACCAGGTCATCTTACTTGTGATGCTGCCTTTCGGACCATCAATCTCGAGTCATGCATCACTTGCGCATAGATGCGGCTTCACTCTCACAAGTCGTGCCGTCACATGCAAGCCTGAACTCACATGCGTGTGAGGCTGAGTCTTTCACAGTTCGAGCACCTATTTCAGGGCGTCGCTTGTCCTGTCTTATCCTATATACAACATCAACCTTTTCGACACTTCCTCGACCCAACGACCCATACCTACACACTTTAGCACTCTCCAGCCAAATATCATAGACATACTCGATCCACTCAGGCACGGTTTACCCACTACTATCATTCTTCCGAACGCGTGCGGGACTGCGCTGCAACTGAAGCGCCGCAGAGTCCTTAGGTGCGACATACGAAGGTCAGCCTGACTTCAGATCGTCGCTATCACATGCAAATTGACACTCACATACGTATGCAGGGTCCAAGCTCTGTTGAGTTTAACAGATCTTCGGCATTGCTTCGAACCTCGACCAACACACAACATACAACACCACAGTCTCCCAACCGTCGACAGCAGCCATGATCGGTGGCAGCCTCATTGCGCTTCTTGCGCTCGGTGGCAGCAGTCTCTTCGGTCGCGCTGCGCCACAGCAAAAGGAGACGGTCGCCGTCCTCCGCAACATCGATGACCCCACCATCTCTCACAGTGTGCCCGAATGCACAGTCTCGATCAGCATCAGTGGCACTTTGGTCCCGTGGTGCGAGACCGCTACTATTGTTGCGACCAGTGTTACCACCGTGAAGACGTCACTCACTGGCCCACCCTCCAGCGCTAAAGGGCACTCTGTCTCGTCCTCGATCTCGGTCACGACATCCTTTGTCGTGCCCATTCCATCAAGCGAGGCCTCACAAACCTCCTCGTCGCTCTCGTTGAGCATGCTAGTTCCATCCAGTTCGGCATTGACGCCCTCAGATTCTCCTGTGGCACCTAGTTTCCCACCAATGTCGACTGGTGCAACTACACAGCTCACATCTGAGGTACCAGTCATGCCATCAATCGCTCCGCCGCCATTCGCCAATAGCACTTTTTCATCTCAGCCAATTACAAATGCGCCGACTACAACTGGGCTACTTCCGACTGGCAGCAGCAGCCAATCTTCCCAGCCAGCTACTGCTGTGCCAAATGGGACATCGGCCTCGCTCACAACCATCGATAGCACCTCGACTACGCGAAGCACTTCTGAAATTGCTATATCTGAGGTCCCAAGCAGTTTCACATCGGAAACCATTGGAGGTGCTACATCCTCAGCTGTGACTAGCGATAGCATTCCTACATTCGCCACCTCTAGTTTTCCTGAGCCTAAGGACACGTCCCGGAGTGTCGCAGTATCGACTCACTTCCAGACTGAAACGTTAGTCACCAAGACAACGACGACCGACACCGAGTACCTAGCGGTCACTTCGGTCCTCGAATCCATTGTGGTACTCACACAGACCTCTATCATAACTACAACGACGACGGGTTCTAGCAGTAAGTTGACGTTGAACGAAATGTTTGCAATTCAGATACTAACAACGCTAGCAGTCGAGAGCTCAACCCAGACTCTTATGCTGTCGTCTTGTGGCCGAGGCGGACACTATTCTGACGGTGAGTAACTCTTGCTAGGATAGTAGGATTCATGCTCACGACTTTTTGCAGGTCAATGGTTTGCCTCTGTCTGCCCGTCCACATTCCAAACGAGCACTGCTTCATCGTCGTCCCTCTCAGCAATCGTGGACCCGCTCAAAACCTCCACGAGTTGCACAGATGAGACATCAAAAACCACTTCGACCCATCAAGTCACGACCGAGCCGTCGATGACTTCTGTTCCGTCCGTTCCACGTCCAGAGACCCCTGTGCCATTCGGCCAACCACGAATATCAGGCCCGAGGAATAATTGAAGCGTGGAGTATGAGAGCTAGGAGCGAAGCGGAGAAGGGTTGGATTTCTTTTGTCAGTCGAGCGATCATACCGTTGAGGTTCGGTCTGAGGCTGAGACTTCAAAGAGGTTTCGTGAGGGCCCAGGCTGTGACCTTACTGCTATCATCATTACCGAGAGCCGACGCTAAGTAGACTGTGCTACTCTGCAAGGCGAGTGCTCACATACAAAAGTCTTCTTGTGGATAGAATCGAATGTCATGGATTGCAGTTCGAGCCTACCTTTCTCTCCTTCCATGAAAGCCCCAGACACTGACATTGCTACTTCCAGCTTGGACCTGACTTTCTTTCCACATTTCTCAGACTGGAACTTGATCACCTTCTCCACAACTGCTTTTTACCCCAGTCCTGAGAAGGATCATGCACCTCCTTGAAGCTTTCGATGATCGTAACCATGAAGCTGCAGTCCGCTGACGAACGCTCGAGGATATGGCGTTTCGCTTTTCTCCAGGACTTGTTATCCAATGACACAATCCCCTCTGCCTTTTCGAGGTGAATGCTGATCGACCAGCTTGACAAGGACTCTTGAAGACCATCGATCTCATGCTCCAGCTGGGAGAAACACTGACTAATGAGGAAGTGTTCAATTTCTGTTTTTACGTCTCCGAGACTCGTGCTCGGACCAATGATTATGGTGAATGTGCTCAAGGTATGCTCTTCTAGCATTTGGCCCAGAGAAAAATGTTCTAATACCGATCTTCCTAAGGACTTGAACTCGAATTGGACTGGGACTTGCCTTGCGTACCTCAACATTGACATCTTGCTGTAACGGACAAATCTAGGGCTGTCATTAAAGTCTAGTATACTCGAATCGTGTATGGCATACAATCACCCAAGTGGCACGCTAAGAACACTTCTGGTAACATTCACTATCACATCTTGCTGCATCTGTGCCACTAATGTGTTTCATGAGCAGATTTAGACCGAAGACATGGGGATGGGGAATCTTTTGAACGAATATGAGATCTCTCAAACTTGTTTCGATAGATCGACCGAGACCTTCTGTTCATAGTGAATTCCGCAGTCGTAGCTATCTCACTTGACGCGAAGCTTACACATTAACTTCAACAAACATCCGAATCTCTTCGCTCATATCCATGGATTCAACTGATTAATATTAGATTCCACCGGTCTAATCGTCAATCACCGTCCTGCTCTATATCTCCCACACTCATTCGCGGCCGCCCTGCCAGCATCCTTACGGCTAGAAGCATAACAGAGCTTGGCATACCGAGGAGTGACATTGCAAAAGTAAGCGACCAACTTTGGTGTAGATATTGTATCCCGCCGGCACACTTCTGCCATTGCCATACTCGATATCGACCCCACGATCTACTGCATTGATGTCTCCTAGCGCAACCGAGTAGCCGTAACAGTTCACGTTCAATGTGTCCTGTCTCTTGAAGACCACACCGCCATCCTTAAACTTCGGGTTGGTATTATCGCTTCGTGCTTGTGCGTGACGCGTATCGTTGGATAATGCACGGCTGGAGCCGGTCCAGACTGCGAAAGGTAGCAATCTCCCAGCCGCCTCATATGTTGGGTCGATCTGAGACGTTAGATAGCAAAGCTCGAATTAGGTATCAAGTGAAGCGGAACAGTGCCAAGATGCTCGCTCCATAGCAGTGATGACTCCAAGGTGTCTTATTTGAGAGTCTCTGAGATTTCTACCCAGAAGCAGCCGAGTTCGTGCTGTATTGCCCTACTTGGGGCGTTCGCGCAGCGAGGCTGGCCCGTAGCGGACATTCTCGGGCGTCTCTAGGGCATAGCCAACCAACTTATACCCCAGAGGACCAAAGTCATGGAGAGACTTGGCGTGCTGAAGGTGAGCAATAGATGAGTGTGCCGCTCGAGGAACCGCCGTTGAGGCGAAGATACTGCATGACCTAGTGTTGCCGTGCCACGTTTTACAGGAAGTAGCGCCACTCCAGAGAGGCTTGAAGCAGCAGCCGCATCTTTAGGAGAATACACCTGGAAGGCACAATATAGACAGAACATTCGCTGAGGAGCGCTGTATCCGTCAACATCCTATATGCTAGACTTGTCCGTGCATCTCAATCGTACAGTAAAAGTTGTAACGCAAGAGACCGGAGGGTGTCTTGCCGGCGTCAAGCGAAGGCCATCCGAGACCCTACCAAACATTGATCACCCTCCGGCACAAGATTCACTTCGCACTGAGAGCAACTCATCTGAGGGTCAGGAATTCGAGCGACGAAAACGCGTGGAGACCATTTCCTGAGTCTACTCGTCCAAGCCTCACGTGGCTACTCAGGTTCAATGCGAACGGTCTCGGCGCCGAGATGGCATTGCGTTGTAGTATCGCCGCAATCTTCCATTCGCATCGACTGCTTGGTGGGCGCAGAGCTGTCTGATCCCATATCGGTCATTTGCACCGCGACTACTGCAGACTAGCGTGCGACTCACGCACAATTTCGAGTCTTTGACTGAGGGCTGCTCAGGCTCCATCCTATTCCAGTTCGGATGATTGGTCGTGATGAACGGAAATCACGAAGTGTCCAAAGGTCGCAAAGCGCATGTTATAGCCAGACCAGTGCGCTACAAGTGATTGCATCAGCTCAAACAGCAAGCAAGGCAGTGTGAATTCCTTGGTCGTGAGCTCATTAACGTCCTTGAAATCTCGGTGCCCAAGGGCCGCTTTGAATCAGCCGCTCTCGAAGCTTGTATTGATGGGTATTTGTACATGTCTGCGCTGACGTTCTGTTGACTTTTGGTGTAGTGTTCCATTCCTGTCCCGTCTCAACGCCTCGCTATGCTGATACGACTACAGCTCCTGGAACCCATTTAGAACCAATCTTGCGTTCTTCAGCCGTGGCATCCTCCCCAATAGCCGTATTTAGTGAATGATATGGGTCGCTCGAGAACGAGGCCTTGTGTGCGCTCACTATGCGCCGCCCACAAGGATGTTGTTGACGGGAATGTGGACTATGGGAAGCATGAGCGATGTTCAAGTAGAGCATCCTGTCGCGTCTTTCAGCGACAGGGGATTCGCAGGAATCACGTACTCAGCTTCACAATATAACCTATAACACCCATGATTAGGAAACCCATGCCGACTGCTTGCGAGATACGCAGAAATTCCCTCTTGTCCGCTGTTCTCATGGTCAGCTCCAGCTCTCTGAGTTCGGCAACCTCATGCTCCCGCAAGATTTAGTTGTCGACGTACGCTTGCTGCATCGTGTCAAGAATTGTCGGCCATCCTTGACGAATTCTCTGGGCATCTCAAGGAGCTCCTTTGCTTGATCCATCTTGCTTGATTGCGTCGCGTATGTTCAGAAGTCAATACTTGTGTTCGCGAAGTGGTATTTCAGAAATTTGCGAGGTCGCGTGTGTTGTCCTTGGCGTTGTCGAGGGATAGAAGGTCGCTGTCGTGGATGTTGAAGCCGCAAGCTGTCCAGTCCAGTCTTGCTGGTCGATGCGGCTCGGCGGGCGACGAGATCGCGCTTGTTGGACCCTGTTGACCTGCACGTGATCGTGATCGTAACTTCACTTCACTTTTTCAGGTCAGCGGTGTCTGAAAGTCCTTAACCATCGTTGTTCCATTTCTGGAAGTCAAAAGTCGTATGTTAAATGCTACACCAATCAGAAATCGCATATATACAGCAGCACTGTCTCATGCAAGAAGCGGACCCATATATGCAACATTTCCATCGCGACACGTTCATCTTGCCAAAATGGCAGAGACAAATGGCATATCTACACCGGCAAAGAAGCTGAGGGTACTGATGCTGCACGGCTACACCCAGTCTGGGCATCTGTTCGAGATCAAGACCAAAGCGCTCAAGAAAAGCTTAGAAAAGCACTTTCCTCCCGCACCCAAACCAGGCCACCTGGAGAAATATCCTGGCGGCATCGAACTCGTATATCCTACAGCACCAATCAAACTCCAACCTACAGAAGTGCCCGGTGCGGAACTAGACGGTGACAAGGATCTCGACGCATATGGCTGGTGGCGACGAAAAGGCGATTCCGAACCTTACACTTACGAAGGCATGGAGATCGGTCTTGCGTCAATATCAAAAGTCCTACAAGAAGCTGTAGAGCAAGGGCAGCCATTTGATGGCGCATTAGGCTTCAGTCAAGGTGGCGCTGCTGCAGGGATGGTCGCAGCCTTGCTCGAGGATGGACGGAGAGAGGCGTTCGAGAAGTTGCAATCGAAAGGTGGAATGAGATACCCGGACGAATTTACCAAAGACACAGGATATATGGAGGAAGTAGTGCATCCGCCTTTGAGATTTGCCGTCAGCTATTCTGGTTTTGGGGCAAGCACACACGAGCTTTACAAGGCATTCTACGAGCCGAAGATCAACACTCCGATGTGTCACTTCATTGGATCAGTCGATACAGTCGTGTCGGAGGATCGATCATTACGACTCGTAGAAGCATGTGTTGACGGCAAGCGGAAAGAAGGTGGTGTCGACAGAGTGATATATCACCCTGGTGGACACTTTTTGCCAAGCAGTCAGAAACAGTATGTGTCTGCTTTGGTTGCATTTATACGAGAAGTGATAGATGAGCCGATAGAACAGCCCGGCGCTAAGAAAGAGGAACGTGCTGAAGATATGGATTTGCCATTTTGAGGAGAAGCAAGCGCAGCTTTGATAGCAGGCCATGGAATACGAGGCAGCTTGTAAGATGCCAGATATAGATGATACAAAGGCAATGGCAGTGATCGCCTGCTTGACTGGACTTGCATGGCACTCTTCGATGTCCCTTCTCTCCGTAGCACTCATATTCAAACAGCGTCACTCCGTCGTAGCGTCTCATCCTGAAGTTGTATAAAATTTCAGCATGGGAAACGGCGCTCAGGCAACAGAAAGGCTGGCGTCTGATCGGATCGAACGACCGACCTCTCAGACTCCTGGCCCTTTCGCCGCGCATCGCGCGACGCAGGGCCGGAGATAGTGCCTGAGCGCTCTAACATTGAGCTGAGATGCCAAAGAATACCATTGTTGCCGCCGCTGTACGAAGTGTGCGAAGAAGGTTGAGTAAATCAACGAAGACACTGAGCCCTGACGGTAGGGATCGACGGACTTGTGTCGAAAATCAAGTCAAGTCGTGGATGCTCCGCGGTTTTGAGCACATCACCGTGTAGTCTTACGGAGGAAGCAGCACGTTCCATCACCAAGGCACAGCCGAAGCGCCCACCTCGGTCGAAAAAGTGACCAACCTCCTATCCCTCGCTTCATCTCCCGCCCTCTCCCTCGCAGCATCCCCAAAATCTCCTCCACTAGCCTTCCACCGCTTATGCGCTCTCCTCGCAATGTACTTCCCAACTCCCCAGACACTAGCAGCCACAATGCTTCCAGCAATACCCGTAGGCGCAAGCACAAAACCCGCACCACTGACGAGAGTCCCTCCCACAGTCGCGACCGCGAAAGCTACAGCAGCATACTTTGCCCAGCGGACTAGTCTCCAGATTACGAATTGACTGATGTAGCGAAGTGTGCGTAGAAGAGCTCTTGTACGGAAGCGGCCTGGTTGGTCTAATGTGCCTGGGTTTATGAGGTAGTTGAAGTTTCGGCGCGCATTCTTGTAGGCTGAGGATGATTGCTGGGCTACGGCTGTTTCATCTGCAGATGCTTCTGAGGATATTGGTGCTCTTGAGGGCGCCATCGGTGTCGAATTCTCACCACAATGCTTGCAAATGCAGACCTGGTATGATGAAGGCGTCGAGCAGTAGGAACGCGAGTAAGCTTGAGAAGCCCGATGGCTAAGATAGGACTGTTATACCTACCTGACGCCGCCGATGCGAGACTTTCACCGATGTCAATGTGGTCTCGCAGGAGATGAAGGCCGTTCATTGGCTCCCGGCCAAAAGTTATCGTCGTAGGGAGGCCCATACATAGGTACCAAGTATTGAATAGCACTTTTCTTTTCTCGAATTTTAAGATTACCGTATACCTTTCTACGACTACTTATTCAAGTACTATAAGAGTCTCGTAATATATAGATCTATATATAGATTAAAGTTTCTAAGGTTTGTAGAACTATAGTATATAATATATATTCTATACTAGTACTAGAAGAGTACTCTATATTCTAAGACTATATTCTACTAGTAGACAAATCATAGCAAAACATGTCTAACTCCTAGGCTAAGGCGCTAGCGCCTACGAGTATAGGAGATACGAGTATACCTCTCTAGAAACAATACTACGACGGTAGATCCGAGGAAAGGTAGAGGGAGAGAGGAATCTAGCCTCTACCCTAAAGCTAGACTAAAGGCTAACCAATACCTAAACTAGGCCCTAAAGGCCCGAAAGAATAGCCTAATTAGCTAAAAACGAATAGAAATATCTAAAAGAACCTATAAACCCTAATAGATAATATCTAAAAGGTACTAGATACTCTCTAGGCCCTAGATTTCCTATTCCTCCTCTCTCTCCTCTAGCGGGCTTAGACCTAGCTCTTATACTAATTGAAAGATACCGATACTATAAACATCCTCCGAACCTATCTATAGAACCTCTAAACTACTACGAAAATACCCGAACCGAGAATATAGGCATAGGCTACCTCCTAAGGCTAGCTAGCTATACTAAGTATATAGAGAATTCCCCTTAAAAAAGTTATATAATTACTATAAGGGTAGGCTATAAGGAAGAGTAAGAGAAGATAAAAGGCCTTACTAACTAAGAAATACTTTAGGGACTTAAAGACCTAGGGATAATTACTATTAAGAAACTCGAGAGTAGTAATATACGGATATTTGTAGTATCTAAACCTACTAAAGACAAGTTAATAAATAAACTAGGGCAGATATAGAAGATACTCCCTAGCGCTATAGTAGAGGCCCTAATGTACTAGGTACTTGTCTATAGCTTTAGGGCTATAGGATTTAACCCTAAGGACCTAAGCTATATCTACAAGATCTAGGAAGAAAACGGAAGACTCTACCTAAACCTTAGGATATCCTAAGTAGTATAGCTAAAAAGCCGAAGGGCTATAGAAGGCAAGATATACTCCTCTATTATCCTAAATATATAAAGCTTAGCTTAAGTAAGGGAAATTATATAGAAAGGCCTTATATCCTAAGGTACTCTACTTACTATAGAGGAATTTAATCCGAAGTAGAGACCGATATAATACCTAAAGTACGGACAATTTAGGCATATTGCAAAGTACTATAGAGCCGAATAGGTATATAGAAAATGCGTAGGACTATATAGAATAGACGAATACTAAGGAATAATAAGGAAATATAGTAATTACTAAGGTACCTATATAGTATAGTTAGTATTATATAAGGTAAAATAGGTAGCTATTACAAAAGTAAGGGCGTTTAGAGACTAAGCAATAAAGAGCTAGAATTACCTAACCTACCTAAAAGATCCGAGGGACTCTAAAGGGTAGATAACTATTAGGTCTAAGAGAAAAGTTAGGAGTATAAGCCTAGACTTTAATATAGACGTTAGATTAAGAAGACTACTAAGGAGACTAATAGGTATAAACTCGATTACCCTAGTAGGTAGATTATAGAATACTAAGATCTTATCCCTTTTCCCCCTAGCTATAGACTAAGAAGGGTAGCTAGGCTAAGGCTAGAGCTACGAAGCGATAGAAGATATATAGGTATACTAGAACGCCTAGGATAAATAGTAGCTAGGAGAAGCTTACTATCCTATAGTACAATACTAACTATAGTATAGACAAGATCTAAATCCTATTCCTCTAATAGCTAGATCCGAAAGAATACTAGATAATAGCAATCTAGGAACTATAGATTAGCCTTAGTAATAGGAATACGGTAGTATACCTAGGATACTATACTACACTCCTAGGAGTAGTATATCTAAGGGTTACTATATACGTATCTAAGGAAATTAGTATATAAACATAGGATACAAAAGAATACTCGGGAGACATAATTATAGTTAGACTCCTTATAGGAGAGAGGTAGATCAATATTATTAACTACTACAACCTATCTAGCCCTACTAGAGACCGTACCCTAGGTACCCTTCTACTAGTAGAGGATGTAACCTAGGGAAAAGAGGAAGAAGAGATTATCTTACTAGGGGATTTTAACCTATACTACCCTAGATAGGGAGGAAATAATGCCTAGAACTAATATTAAGTAGTAGACTACCTTATTACTATTATAGAAAAGGCCTTCCTTAACCTACTACTAGAGCTAGGCACGATTATATAGGAGACTCCTAGGAGCTACTAAACCCTAGACCTAGTATTTAGAACTATAGGAATCTAACAAAATGTATAGGAATATAGGATAAGGATAGATATAGAAATAGGATTAGACTATATACTAATCTAAACTATAATCCTATAGGCTTAGACTAGTACTAGAGCCTAGATGTAAAGACTATAGTAGAAAAAGGTAGACTAGGACAAAATTAGGGCTAGGGTAAAGAAGGAGGTATAAGAAATCTCTACTAGAATAATAGAAATACTATAATAGCTTAATACGATAGCTTAGGAGGTCTAAGAGATACTTACTAAGATAGTCTAGGAGGACATCCTAAAGGCTAAACTATCTAAATATACTAAAATAACCTAGTTAAAGGAGTATAGTAAGATAGTAAAAAAGATAAGATACCTAAAGAGGGAATAGAGCTAAGATAGAATAGAAGGGAACCTAGTAGTATACCTAGTAGCCTTATAAGCTAAAGGAAAGTAGATTAGGAAAGATAGAAACCTAGGCTAGAGAAAGATAGTAAAAGAAATTACTAAGGACCCGAATAGGATCTAGAAGCTAGCTAAGTAGGCTAGGGAAGGGATAGGATAAAGATATCCCCTTCTATAGTTCCTAGAGCTTAAGGATAAAGATAGTATAATACAAATAGAAAACTAAGGGAAAGTAGAAGTATTAGCCTAATACTTCTTTCTAGAACCGAAGGAAGCTAACTTAGAAGACATACAAAATATATCCTACCTAAGCCTATTCTAGATAGAGATAGAAGTTAGAATAGGAGAGCTCTAGAAGATACTTAATAGGCTCCCTAAGGGTAAAGCCCTAGGACCTAATTAGATTATTAACCTAATACTTAAGGAATATAGATAGGAACTTGGACCTATACTATGTAAGTTCTTTATAGTATACCTATAATAAGGATACTACCCTAAACCCTTTAAATACTCTATAATAGTAGTCCTAAAGAAACTATAGAAGCCGGACTATACTAAACTAGGAGTATATAGACCTATAGTACTACTAAATACCCTAGTAAAGGTCCTAGAGGCTATTATTATATAGAGGATAAGCAAAGAAGTAGAGGCTAGGAACCTCCTCTATTGCAGTAGGCGTATAGCCTCTATAACGTAGATACCTCTCTATAGACGTATAGCTAGATAGTTACCTTAATTAACATATACCTTACTATATCTAACGCTTGCCTAATAAGTAGTAGTACTACAAGGTTAAGATCTTTCTTGTTTAAACAAGCGAATTACGCTATAGACGAACGAGAAAAACCGCCTACCGTAGCGCGAGGAATAGCTACCCTCCCGCCTAGCGTACGTAGTACCGAGTATAGACAACCGCTCGAATAGACACGATCCTAGAATATAGCCCTCTAGATTAACTTCCGTATAATAGTCTTTAGCTACTTAGTAGTATACGTCTACTACCTATTAGGTACTATAGTACTACCTACTATAGGCCTACGAATACCTTCTAGATCGGGTCCTAGACTTGTACGTTCCTACTTACCTACTTACTCGTACGCTTCCTTCCCTTATAATAGAGCCTACCTTCTAAGTCTAGATACGGATAGGCGTAACCGTAGTTAGTTCTAACCTTTAGACGGCTCCGGAGAGGTATAACAATACTCTCTAACCGGTCTATATATATACTAGAACTAGCCTATTTGCCTACGCTAGCGACTAATCTAGATCTTAACGACTATATACTTAATTTAGCGTATAGCTTTTCCGAGTTTCTAAGGGACGCTAAGCGAGTACGTTCCGTATACTATAAGTAAAGAGAAGGCCTCCTTTCCCTCGTTTAGGCTATAGTCTCGATATACCTAGTACTACCGGAATACTAGCCGGTAGTAGATAGCGCTATATAGGATTAGAGTACCCTCGGTTTTCTATCTAACTAGATTATTAACAAGTCCGTAGTTATAGCTATAGTACGTTTAGTCCTATCTATAAAGTACGACTTTATTAAGCTATAGCCGGTCCTAGAGTAACGGTAAGCGCTCGAGTAATAGCTAGCTCTAGAGTAATAACTAGCTTTAGAGCGACTATTACCTTTAGAGTAATACCTAGCGTTAGAGTAATACCTAGCCCTAGAGCGACCGTTAGTTATAGAGTAATAACTAGCTCTAGAACGACCGTTTAGTTTAGAGTAATAACTAGCTCTAGAGCGACCGTTAACGTTAGAGCGATAGCTAGTTTCGTAATAACCTACGGAAGTACGAGTACTTTAGCCGCTAAGTCTATAGTAGTTAAGCCCTTCCGATAGCTTATCCCCTCGCTAGGAGGTACGGCTATAACCGATAGTCTTCCTTCCTTAAGTATCGACTACTACTTTAGTACTATCCTAGCTAGCGTAGTTAGACGCCTACCTAGTTAGATTTCCTAGAGCATAGACTACTAAGACGATCTATACGCTATAATAGCTTAAAGTATTAAACCTAGCCCCTAGTATTTAGGACATAGATATAGGGTTAAATAGCGGCAACGATCGTCGCCTACGCGGTAATTAAGCTAGGAACGTATAGTCGAACCTAGTACTAGAAGTACGCCGCCCCGTAGTCGATCGCTAGCGTAACTATACTAGTACTAATTAGAGACCTAGTCGTTAGAGAGCTAGCTCGATACTACTAGCCGCCGATCCTTCCTTAGTAGGATAGAGAGAGCCTTTAGTAGGCCTATACTATAGTACTTCTTAAGTACGTAACCTCCCTACGCCTTCGGGAAGCGGCTAGCCGGTTAGTACTAAGAATCTTGTATAGCTATAAGCGGCCTTAAGTAACGATATCCGCGAGCTCTTCGCTATATAGGCGACTAGATACTAGAAGGTAGTAGATAAGCTTAGAAACGAGATAAACGATATCCGTTAGAGTATACTATCTATAGGGCCGAGTCGTATACTATATACTAACCTAGACGTAGTATTAGATATAGATAGAGTAGAGAGACTCGCATATACGGAATTCGTAGTAGATTATTTCCTACCGCCCCTAAGGGCTTAGGCGAATAACTAGGTATACCCCTATTATAGTAACGACGAGGACGAGTATAAGTTCGTAGAGCGAGCCTTAGTAGACCGTCGTCCTACTCGTAGGGATCGCGAGCGTAACGACCGTACTCGAGTACGTCTTAAGTATAGGAGATAGGTACTATCCGATCTAAGCGACTCTTCGGACGAGGACTCTAGTAGCTTATATAGCCGTTATAGTTACGGCCGTAATCGCGGAGATCTATATAGGCGAGGGAGATACGTTTTTAGTCGCTTCCTACGAAGAAGCCTCTATCGCTCTAAGAGGTAGGAGAGGTTTAATCCTTCGGATATTAGATTCTTCTACCCTTCGGCTATAGAAGTAGAATCGGGTAGCTAAGATACCTTTACGTAAGGTAACAAGACTATTTACTACTTAGTATACCTCTTCCTCGACGTAGCTAGGGACTATACTATAGTTAATAGCGTAGCTACGATTCGCGTATAGCTAGCTAAATACCTAAGAGATATAGCCTAAACGTAGTTTATCTCGGAGCTTATAGATAACGATCGCTATATTATTAGAGGTAGCTAGGATATCGATCGTTAGGAGGAGGCCCTAAGGGACAAGTTTAGTATATCTATCGTAGAAGCGTAGGATAAGCTTAATAGCGAAGCCTTTATACTAGCGGACGTACGACGTAGACGTTTACCCTAGGACTTTATTATAAACTATATTAGATACGCGTACGAGGTAGGCCTCGAGGTCGATCGAGAGAGACTAGGCCCGATACTAGTATAGATATAGCTTAGGTTAGTACCGGAATTCTAGAGAGATATCTCGAAACCTTCTAGGAGTATAACTATTAACTTATTTATATACAAGGTTTAAGCGAAGTACGAGGCTTAGTACCGAGAATACCTATAGCGTAACTCTCGACGTAAGTATAATAGATATAAGAGATATAATAGCTACCGTATAAGCGATAGGAATCCCGTTAGAGCCGGATATCGCGACGTTAGTCGCGGTTACGACTCGAACGATTAGAGGGGCCGTCGCGAGTACGGTAGAGATACTAGGAATACTAACGATAGTTATTAGTAGCGTAATAATTACGATAGGCCTCTAAGAGGTATAGATCGTTATCGCTAGTAGGATCCTAGAACAAGAGAGTCCGATTCTCGACGTAAGAGGACTAATAGTAAGAAGGAAACTAATAACCTAGATAGCTACTAGAAGGATAGCTAGAAGGATAATAGGGATAGTTGCGAGAGACGCGATAGTATATACAATTTCTATATCTCTCGTAGCTATACTCGCTTAGACAATAGGAACAAGTCCTAAACCTATAGCTATATAGTAAGTATATCTAGTCGGTCTTCGGATGCCTCCTCGGTCTATACCTATTTCAATAACTAGTTCCGCGTAGCTAAAGACGATCTAACGTCTATAGATATCCTAATAGTATACTAAGGCGAGGTTAGCGCTATCGAACCTTTCTTACTAGCGAGAATTATTATATAGTGCCCTTAATATAGATAGCAATTTATAAGTAATAATCTCTTATAGGAGTATAAGCGCCGAACGTACCCTTAGTAACCTAGTAGTATAGAACTACTATTAGATAGCCGGAATGCCTAGGAGGATATTAACCTATATATTATCGAATCGTTAACCCTACTAAAGATCCGGGGGGGTTACGCGTTTCGGGGATACTACTATCTACGCACGATCGTATACCTAACGATAGGTAGTACGGAATATACGATCTACTTAGATACTAGAGCTATAGTCTCGCTAATCGATAATAACTTCCTCTAAGAGGTACGCCCGGATATCGAGCGAAAATAACGTACTACTCTACTCTATATTAAAGGCCTTAGTAACGTATAGCCCTCTACCGAATACGTCGAATTAGACCTCTAGTTACTCGCTATATAAAAGGGATAGCGTATACTTACGTATATAAGATACGAAGTCTATATCGTATAGAGGCTAGGGGCTAAGATATTAATAGCGATAGACATTATTAGCCTAGAGGGGATTAAGATAGATATCCCTAGAAAGACGGCTATCCTTACTACTTACAAGAAGGTACGCATACCGCTATTAGTAGGACGAAAGGATAATATCAAGTTCCGTATAGTAGTATATAGCGATAACTAACCGGTTACCCTCGCCCCCTAGTTAGTTATAGTAGTATAGGCCTTCTTTAGAGAGGTATTACTAAAAGATAGGGACCTCTCCTTTACGCTAGAGAGGTAACCGCTCTCTTCTAAGGTCCGAATATACGCCTTAGTACTCGATACCTAGTTCGATTTCGTCTAGGTCTATAACGATAGCGATTCCCTATATATCCTTAGCCTACGTACAAAGCTAGGATATATACGCGAGTACGAATACGAGGGGTCCTACTATATTAACTCGGAGTAGTATAGCTAGGCGGCTCTACTACCGCCCGATCTACTAGATACTCGGAAGGAGACTAAGCTATTTAATAAGGTTACTATATATAGACGTCCTAGTAGGTTAGGTATAATCCGAGAAATTGGATCTAGGTTCGGTTTCTTAGCGGGAACCGGACGATTAGTTTAGGTTCGGGTTCTAGGACCTATACTAATTTCAGGTTAGAACCCGGACTTTTTCTAGGTTCTATAAGCGTTACTTAAAAGACTAGCTATACTACTAGCTATATAAAGGAAGCTTTACTTTTATACTACTTAGTACTCGTCCTATAGTATCTACGTATCGCCTAGGTCGCTATTGCTATAGAAACCTCGAGTAGGTTACGTTATCAATTTCTAAGCTATATTACTAATTCTTACCTTACGAAAACTTCGATATTAATATCCTATAACGACCGCGCAAGATAGCTCGCAATAAGCGTATAGCTTAACCTACTATCTATAGTAGTACTTAGTAACTATATTAAGGCGACTACGAGCTTAGTAAC
>LFZO01000817.1:0-18479 GCA_001578225.1 Pseudocercospora musae
AAAAGTCGCTCTAAAACTAACTAGTAAATAGAGACCCTCTATTACTAACTATTCTAGCTAGGACTCTAAACCTTCGGACTACCTCTTTTTGAAAGATATCTACTAGCTCTACCGCTATATACTTCTTCGTAGTAGGCACAAAGAGGCTTATCTTCGTATAGCGATCGACTATTACGAGTATCGTAGTATAGACGTAGGTACCGAGCTTGCTTAGCGGTAGATCGGTAATGAAGTCTATCGTTAGCTCTTGCCAAGGTCTAGTAGGCATTGGTAGCGTAGCCAACTCGCCGTATAGGCGATGGCGCCTCGCCTTCGACCTCTAGCATATAGCGTAGGTAGAGATATACTCCGCAATCCCCTAAGCTAGCCCTAGCTAGGTATATTTCCTACGTATTAGCTCAACCGTCTTAGCTTAGCCGAAATGTCCTATAAGGGGATCGTCGTAGTATATGCGCATTACCTACGTTCTTAACGCGAGGTCCTTAGGTACATAGATCGCCTCGCCTTAGAAAAGGATGTCCTCTCGGATAGAATACTCCTCGAAGGTGCCGGTCTCCTTAGTAGCCTCGTATAGCTCCTTTACTATAGGCTCTAGCTACTATAGGGTACGTATAAAACCAAGCAGTAGGTCTAGTACCTAGTAGTAGGGTCTATTATCCTTAACTACCGTAGCCGCGACTCGGGCTAGGTAGTATACGAAGCTACTACGCTTCGCATACGTCGTCGCTACTTTTTATATAGAAATGTATATCATAGTAGCGCGCTTTGCGATAGGCTCTACCTCCCTAGACAGGTCTAACTAGACTAAGAGTTTGGCTTATAGCGTTGGCAATAGGTTGCTCATCGCCTACGTCTCGCCTTCGTAGTCGCTTCTCCTCGACGGAGCGTCTATAGGGTTCCTTTTCCCTACTTAGTACTCGATAGTGAAATCGAACGGGGCTAGGAAGGTTGCCTACCTTGCCTGCCTACCTACTAACTGTTTCATCGTCGTAAATCCCTTTAGGTTCGCGTAATCTACGAGCACGCGTACCGTATACTACGAGCCGTCGAAGTACGGTCTCTAGTACTTAAAGGACTCGACTACTACTAGTAGCTCCTAGTCATGGGTCTCGTAGTTAGTCTCTACGGGTATTATCTTTCTTAACTAGAAAGCGATAGGGTACTAGTTACTATCCTCCGCCTACTACGAGAGAATTCCGGCTAATGCGAACGTAGACGCGTCGGTTTCGAGGCGTAGGGGCTACGTAGGATCAAAGTGCCTAAGTAGCGATGCTAAACAGAATACATCCTTTAGGCTCCTAAACGCTTGCTCCTCGCTTGCGCCCCACTAGATTGGACCCGGCTTTCGGCCGTTCTTAGCTCCCTTGGAGAGGGCTATTAGAGGTATAACAATCCGGGAGTAGTTAGGTATAAACCTACGGTAGAAATTGTAGAACCCGAGGAAGGACTAGACTTCGGTAAGGGTAGAAGGACGCGGCTACTCGGTAATTGCGTCTACCCTACTCCTATCTATCGACATGCCTTCGGTACTAACGATGAATCCTAGGAACTCTACCTATTTCTTCTAGAATGAGTACTTCTTACGGTTAGCGTACAAGCCGAACCGCCTAAGCCTCTCAAGTACCGCGCGTACGTTACGTACGTAGTGCTCTTTGTTCTTGCTATATACTAGGATATTATCTAGGTAGACTACATAGTAGATATCAACTAGGCCTACCAAGGCTCGGTTAATATAACCCTAAAAGGTTGCCGGTACGTTAGTAAGCCTAAATGGCATTACTAGGTACTCGTAGTGTCCGTAGCGCGTACGAAACGTAGTCTTCTACTCATCGCCTCGCTTGATACGAATACGATAGTAGGCGTCGACAAGGTCCAAGGATGTATACCATTCCGCATCCTTTAACCTATCCATTGTCTCGCTAATAAGAGGTAGGGGGTATCGATTCTTAATAGTAATCTTATTGAGACCCCTATAATCGATACATAACTAAAGACTACCGTCTTTCTTTAGTACGAACAAGATAGGCGTACCCGCCTCGCTTGCGCTAGGCCTAATCTACCCATTCTCTACTACCTTGATAAGGTATTCCCGAAGGACCTAGAGCTCACGCTCCGACTAATGATATAGGGGGCGATAGGGAGGCTTCTTCCTATCGACTAGGTCGATCGAGTACTCCACGTTAGCGCATAGCTAGCGTCGAGCCTCCGGTATTATAGTAAAGACATCTACAAAGTCCTCGAACTCCTCTAGTAGATTAGGGTCATTAGCCGCTACGCTAGCGTCGCGTATGCTTACTATATATACGTACGTCGCGTTGCGCATTTCTTAGAAGAACTACTATGGCTTACTCACTACGATAGGTCTTACCTCGCTACTAGTACTATAGGTCTACGTATCCGTTACGCTATCTACGATTACCCGCTAGTCCCTCCGCCAAGGCCTACCTAGTATGAGATCTAGGTTAGGCATTTCGAAGGCGTAAAAGGTACCGGTAGTTACGCGTTCCTAACCCGACGAGTCTATAATGCGTAGGCTTAGTGTATACGCTCCGTAATAGTACCCGCGTTCCCCCTAGAAGCTATCGGCACTAGGCAGGGTAGCGTTAGCAATCTACTAGGGTTGGTATTAGAGGACAAACTCGCGTAAGACAACATTAATGTCTACTACATTATCTAGTAGGCATTCGACGCGCACGTCTCTACCCTACGTTACCATTGTACCGCGTACGCGTTGCGACGGTACACATACTATAGAGCTACTAGAATTGGCTATAGCATTTACCCTTAACTCTTGGTAGACGCTTTGCCTTTTCCCTCATTGGCTACCTCGACCTTGCGCATAGCCTACGAGTCGCTATCCTTCTATAGGTACTTATTAGGGTAGTCGGGCTTGTAATAGCCCTTCCTCTTATACCCGTAGCATTTAACTAAAGACAGGTCCCGGCTAGGCTTCGAGTCTTTAGTCCGCGTAGGCTTCTCGCCTACTTTCTTGTCGCGTCCGCCCTACTCCTTGCTACTACCGTAGTTATCAAGGCGGCGCTTCTTCTTTGAACCGCTATAGTCCTCGTTATCCCGCTCTCGTTTCTTGCTAGATAGCCTATCTAGCGTCTCGATACGAGCCGCGAGTTATACTAGTTCCTACCTTAGCTCCGGAATAGTATAGTACTTGACGATAGTACTACGTAGCGTAGGCTATAACTTTGCGAGTAGGTGGCGTATACGCTACGCCTCGGTATAGTCGCTTAGCTAATCCTCTAGTACTACGAGTTCGAGGGCAAAGTTCTAAACCGTCTAGTTCTCTCGCTAACGCGCCGCCTTATACTCGAGGGTTACGTCTAGCATGCGATTTATAGGATCTCCTATACAGTTAACGTAGAAATCCTTGAAGTCTTTGTAGGTATAAGTACCTAGGTCTTCGAGATCGTAGTTGTTATGCTACTTCTTATGCGTATCGCCTACGAGGTACATGACCCT
Organism: Pseudocercospora musae; assembly: GCA_001578225.1. Taxonomy (NCBI): domain Eukaryota; kingdom Fungi; phylum Ascomycota; class Dothideomycetes; order Mycosphaerellales; family Mycosphaerellaceae; genus Pseudocercospora; species Pseudocercospora musae. The sequence continues at coordinate 3,475 of LFZO01000817.1, forward strand.
ATATAGCGTCTTGCTATAGTTAGTACGATACGCATTTCCTAACAAAGCAAAGATTAAGGCTAGTTCCCTTAGGAACCTCCTTGCCTCCTTAATAGTGTTACCCCTAAAGGGTTTTGGCTCCTTTAGTCTAGGCTTGCCTATCGTAATATCTACACCCGTGCTTACTATGCTTAGCGTAGGCGCCTCGCTATATCTTCGCGATAGTGTAATACTAAGACTAAGCCGAGAGGGTAGGGTCCTATAGATGCTCTCTATAGACCTATCCTTAGAATTACCGGCATCCCGGTCGGACTCTAGCGATGCTTAGCGATTAGACCGCTCGACGCTTATACTACGCCTAGTACCCGCTAGCGCTAATCCTACGTCGCGCTATATACGTAGCCTAGCATTTTCACGCTCTAGCTCCTAGGCTTAGACTTCTTGTTTAAGCAACTTCTACTCGGCCTTCGAGCGCGCGATTCGCTCGTTTAACGTAGCCTACTGCTCGCTAAAGGTCGTCTAACGTTCTTCATCCCCCTAGGGGCGATCGTCGTCCGTAGGCGCCGCGGTGTTACTACCTAACGTAGTCGGCTCGCTTGCGCTTATCGTGCGGTGTTCTATAGGCCGCTACGGGGATAGACTTGTTAGAACTATTAGGGGCTAGGTATGTAGTAACGTATAGAACACCCGCCTAACCGATAACATAGTAGGTAGTAGAACTAACAAGTGCCTCCTAAAAGGATTGCGCAGAGCGCTAGGTTAAAAAGGCTATGCGAGTTACGTGCGTCTAGCGTGCGCCCCTAGCGCGTGCCGCTTAGTACACTTAGGGCTTGGTAAGAGACCTTACCTCATCGAGGTCCTTACATCGATATAATATTAAAGTAATAAGTAAAGCTAAAGAATATAGCTAGTAGTATAGCTAGCTATAGTTAGAGAGTATATATTGAAAATCCTATAAGAAATAACTACGAATAACGTAATAAAGCTTAATAATAGTAAGATTAGAGGACAATATATATACGACTAGCTAGACGTCCTAGTAGGTTAGTTCGGATTAGGTTCGGTTTTGAAACCGAACCTAATCCGATTGTCCGGATATAGCGCTAAGAACCCGAAATTCCTCGGGTTCTAAACTAAAGGCTAGCTACATAGCCGGCTATATACTTCTTATAGTCGTAATTTAACGCGATACGACGACTAATATATGCAATATATACTATTAAAAGGATAGGAGCTAGATTGCGATAACTTTAGTCGAGTTTTATTAAGTTCGGGTTATAGTAGGTTCTATACCCGAACCTATACTAATCGTCCGGTTCCTACTAAGAAACCGAAACCGAACCTAAATTCTCGGGTTGTACCTAACCTACTAGGACGTCTACGACTAGCTAGGATTCGATACGATATTAAAATAATTAGTAAAGTTAAATATATAGCTAGTAGTATAGCTAGCTATAGTTTAGTAGAAAGTATCGAAGAAATAGTAATAAAAAACTTAGAGTAATTATCTCGAATTATTAAAATTATTCTCCTAAAAGTCGTATCTAAATCTTTGTAATAAGCTATATATCCTTCTACTATAGTATTACCCTTTTAGCGTAAATTACGAGTAGGTTAGCTAACTCGAATATTGTAGTTAAGAACGCCTTACTCGCTTCCTATAGAGCTTTAATCGTAGTATTCTAAAAGCGTAGATCGGCTTTAAAATTTAGTACTATCTCCCTAACGAGCCGCTAGAAAGGAAGCTTGTTTATTAAGAGATCTATACCTTTAGTATTTTAATAGAACCGAATCTTATAGAGGATAACTATGCCTTACTTCTACTTAAACTTCTTACTACTAGTATTGCTTTTAAAAGCAATACTCCTCCTACGTCTTAACGCCTACTTTATAGACTATAACTAGCCTTTACGTTGTTTCTAAGGACTCTTAGTTAGAAGGCTCGTTATAGGTTTCTTCTAAGGAATCTATTATTTCCGACTAATAATATTACTAGTACGAATAGGTTATTCGTTAGTTTCTACTATAGCTAAAATAATTAGTACTAGTCTAAGACGAGATATAGGCTAACTTATCCCGAGGTAGTCGTAGTCTTATTATTTGCGTTAGTATAGGTAGAGATAATAATAGTATTCTCGGAAGAGAGAGTAACGACTCGCAATCTATTTCTTAGCTATTATCTTAGCGGTTCCTATCGTTAAAGGAACTAAAAGGTCCGTCTAGGTCGTCGATAATCGTATCTCTAAAGAAAGGCATTTTTCTATAATATAAAAGGAAGAAAGGGGTAGATAAAAGAAGACTAGATATATATATAGGGAAACGTTATCGTAGTAACGTTAACGACTAGCTTATAATAAATAGAAAAAACGACTAGCTATATAGCTAGCTATAGAGCAAAGTCCTACTCTACCTCGGCCGTTATATCGTAAGGTTCGTATATTAAAGGGATATACTTAGAAGAGCGTAGTATCTATAGATAACTCTTTTTCCCTATCGTAGATAGGATTTATAAGATAAGAAGCTAGTAGGACTATAAGCTATACTTATTCGAGTATAGTATAGATAAGGTAATAGCTACTTACCTATAGCCGGCTATAAAGCTAGCCGTTTTTCTAGCTTACTTTCTAGTTACTCGACTTAGTACTTATCGCTAGTTCCGCTAGTAGACGCTTTCTTTAGAGGTATTGTAATTTCGTAGATACGAAGGCGTAGTATATAATTTAGGGCTACGCTTAGATAAATAGAATATACGCGTTATTATAGTATTATACGAAGATGTTAAGGGATTAATAGGGATATTAGTACGAGCGAAGTAGAGCTATATATTATATAAAATATTACTTACTATAAGTCGAATACTATAGTTCCTCTCGCGAACTCCTTTTTAATATCGTTAATAGAATTTATTAGAAATGAAATTAGTAGTACCGTAAGCTATACTTGCTCGAGTATAGTCTAGGTAAGGTAATAGTAACTTACCTATAGCTAGCTATATATCTAGCTAGCGACTAGTAGATAGGCGAAGAATATACTATTACTATTAAATTCTACTAAGCCGTATTACTTACTCGAGCTTACTACCGAGCTAAGAAATCGTATCTATAGTATGCCCTAGTAAAAGGATTAAAGATAGCGAACTCTTTCTTACCGTTATCGATAGACTTCTTTAGATACGAAGCTAGAGGCACTATAAGCTATACTTGTTTAAGTATAGTCTAGGTAAGGTATTACCTACTTACCTATAGCTAGCCCTATAGCTAGCTAGCGACCGTTACGACTTTATTTACTTGCCGTATCCTATAGCTATTAATAGATTATAGTATATCCCTATAATTACTATAAATTTCTAGCTAGCCGTATTACTTACTCGAGCTTACTACTAAGCTAAGAAATCCTATCTATAGTATAGCCTAGTATAAGGATTAAAGATAGCGAACTCTTTCTTACCGTTATCGATAGACTTCTTTAGATACGAAGCTAGAGGCGCTATAAGCTATACTTATTCGAGTATAGTCTAGGTAAGGTAATAGCTACTTACCTATAGCTAGCTATATTATAGAGCCCCTCTAGTATATATACAACTAACTTAATAAGATATAGCTATATATCCTCGCTATCTTAGTCTATCTAAATCTAGTCGAGGATAAGGTTCGTAAGGTACTCGAGGAGGTCGTTACTATTTAGTTATAGTAGTACTTGTAAGATCTAGTTATAAAAGAGCCCTATAGACTTAGTAAAGATAGAAGGCTAGTAGTAATCGGTATAGTAGACGCGGTCTATATATATTAAAATATCTATTAGTATACCTATATAGACCTAGTAATCCTACTATACTATCTTTAGCTCTATCGCCGTAAGTTACTATAAAACTGTAAGATAAGAAACTAGAGGCGTAGTAGATATTAAGATATTAATTAGGAGGCTATCTAAATTAATAACGAGTTAAAGAAGAAAGAAAGAGAGAGAAGCTCTCTTATAGAAGAGGTTATTTATCTACTTAGCGGATACCTTAGGCATCGTGTTACGTAATCTCGAGTTACGTAATCTTGAGTTACGTAATTTCAAGTTTTATATATAAGTCGCTAGAATCGTAATAGTACTCCCCCCTTTCGTAGGCAATATCTATAGCGCTTTATTAGCTCGTTAAAGTATTACAATTATAGTAACTAATAGTAGAGCGCTTAGTCGTATTAGTATTATAGAGTTAGCTATACGTAGTAGTCGCGGTTTACGTAGATATCGGGTATAGTAGTCTTCTACTACTTCTAGCGCGTTAGTAACGTTCTCGGTAACTTCCTATATTAGTTTATTATATCTAATCTACTTTACTTTATACTAGATATTCTTATCCTTTCCTTTTATATCTAGTAGTCTTTCTACTTTCTATTCTTTATCTCTATTAATAACTAGTAGTAGCGGCGGCTCGTATTATTAACTAGGTATACCTACTTTTAGTACTAGGGTTAGTAACGAGGTATAGAATACGTTATATATATATATTAAGTTAGGTAACTTTAATTAGTATACGTATAGTAATACAACTTTAATAATCTTATATAGTCTAGAGTTCTTAATATTAAGCTTAGCGTTTAGTCGATTAGTACTTATTCCTTTAAGTAATAGGAAGACCTTATTACCGATATAGTAGATAGGAGTAGGTTAGCGATATTAGTTAGTAGAGTCTTCTATACGAGATTATTAGTATCTTATCTATTTAATAAGATAGGTTTTAAGGATTTATAAGTAGTCGATCTAGGCCTAAGTATCGTAGTTAAGTAGTAGATCCTCTTCTAGTAATATTAAAGGCTTACTTCCGAGATATAGATTATAGCTATAGCTAGCTTAAAACGGCGATAATCTAGTAGTCTTAGAGGATACGTTATTTATTACGAACTTAGTAATAGGTAGCTATAGGCTCTAGTCGTCTTATTTATAGTTTATATATAACTAGAGGTAATCCTTAATAACTTCGTTTAAGTACTTAGTTTATCTATTAATTTATAGATAACGAGTAGTTAATAGATTACGCTTAATACGTAAGCGCTTATATAAGTAGTTCTAGAACTTAGAGATAAACTATATACCTCGGTCGGACGTAATAGTATCTAGTAGACTATAAAGTTTCTAGATATAAGTAAGATAGGCGTTAGCGACTACTTATATATTCGAGTAGCCTTCCTTATATATAAATAGTATAAGGTACTATATCTTAGTTAGTCGATCGATAACGATAAGGATTAAGTTATAGCTAGAGCTATTAGATAGGCTAGTAATAAAATCTATCGTTACGCTCTTCTATTAAGTAGTTAGTATAGATAGAGGTTAAAGAAGTCTATATTTTACTTATCTTAATAACTTAGTATAGAGGTAGATATAGTAGATACTAATATATCGTTTAATATCTTTATATATTCGTAGCTAGAAGTAGCTATAGCTAATAAGATAGAACGTCTTTATAATACTAGAGTACCTAGTAGTAGAGTAGTCGTAATATATATAGATAACGTCGATATAGAGTAACTTATCTATCTCCTTAGCTTCTAGTATATAGAGATAATTATAGTAGAATAGAAGACTATATTTAATCTTATAGTTTAAGAATAATAAAGGGAGATTATTCGAAGGATCTAATCTATTATAGAGATATTCTTTTATCTATTAAAGAGAATATCTTTAATCGACGTCTCTTAAATTCGCTTAGTAATATTATCGATATTAATTAAGGTCTTAGTACTAAAGGATTCTATAGTAAATATAACTATATTATTGCTTATTATACTAATATAGGCTTTCGCAAAACGAGGTTTACCCTAACCCTAATCCTAACCCTAACCCTAACCCTAAGGGTTATTATTGTAAGAAACGTAGAAGTCGTAAAATCGTCTATTTCTTCGAGATCTATAGTCGTTTACCTTAGGATTACGTAACCCTAACCCTAACCCTAACCCTAACCCTAACCCTAAGGAGAAGATTTTATCCATAGTAGTTTAGAGGTCTACTACTAGGTTATATAGCTTTAATATAAGCCAATAGTTATATTTAATATATAGGTCTTTAGCTAATAAGAGTAGATTAGTAGAGTAATATATAAGTAAGTCTAGCTTAGCTCCTTATTTACTAGAACGATATATAATCTCGAAATTAAATCTACTAAGGAACTTACTCTAGTAGGCTTAGCGACGATTAAGTTACTTAGTAGATATATAGAATTATAGATTATAGTAATTAGTAATAATATAGATAGATTCTTTATTAGATTAATAATCTTCTAATTTAGATCTCTATAACTTAAAGGCCTTAATAATAGTAAGGAGTTCTTTATTATAGATCTCGTAATTATATTTAGTAGGAATTATCTTCTTTAAGAAGTAAGTAATAGGCTTCTATACGCTATTAGCGTATAGTTAAGATATAATACTAGTAGTAATATAATTAGAGATATTAGTCTCGATTATTACTAGTAGATCTAGGTTATAGTAAGCTAATACCGGTATAGAGATAAATATAGCTTTAAGTCGCTCGAAGGAGTCTTAGTAGACTACTATCTATATAAAGGATATATCCTTATATATTAATAGAACTATAGGCTTTACAATCTATATAAAGCTATAGATAAAGTAGTAGTAGAAGTTTACGAAGCTAAGGAAGGACTATATATCTTTAATATTAGTAGGAATAGGCTAGTCGTATATAGTATCGATTTTCTCGTTATCTATATAGATATCGTTAGTACTAACGACGAGGCCTAAGTACTTAACTATTATTACCTCGAATTCCGATTTCGATACGTTAGTATATAGTCTAGCTTTAAGGAGAGCGTCTATTACTTAACGAACGTAATAACGGTATTCCTTAATTAAATTAGAGTAGATAAGTACGTTATCTAGATACGTAGTATAGAATACGTTAAGGAATAGTCGGAGGATACTATTAATATATTACTAGAAAGTAGATAGTACGTTATAAAGTCTAAATAGTATAACTTTGTATTCGAAGAGACTATAACGAGTACGGAAGGCTATCTTCTATTCGTATCCTAGTTCGATATAGAGTTAATTAAATACTAAGATAATATCGAGTTTAGTATATACTACTACTTTACTTAATCGATCGAGCGTCTCTTAGATAAGGGGAATCGGATATCTATTCTTTATAGTAATCTTATTTAGCTTACGATAATCTATATAGAACTATAGATCCCTATCGGGTTTCTTAATAAATAGTACTAGTAATAAGTACTACGAGGTAGATACTTAAGTAAAGCCCTTATCGAGATTGTCCTTTAAATAGTTACGTAAGACTTCTAGTTCTTTATACGATATACTATAGAGTAGACTATATATAGTATCCTTATCCTTAATAATATCGATATAGTAATTCTATATAGATTAGTATAGTAGTAGCTTCTTTGCGTCTTCCTATAAGAATAATATTAACCTACTATAGTAGTACTAAGGGACTTTATCGATAGGGTTAATATACTTCTTCTTAGCTATTTCTTTCTCTATATCCTATAGCGATATAGCGAATACAAATAAATCCTTCTTCTTTGTTTACTAGTTAAAGACTTATATACTTATAGGAGCTATAGTTATACTAGCTATATAGATAAGGGATAGTAAGCGCTTCTAGCTATATACTAGAGGCGATAACGGACATAGTAGAAGTAAGGATAGAGTCGGGAACTAGGTTAATACTAACCGGCGCGTAGGATAGTTACGCTACGCGTAATACTTCTATATTAAGTCGATAAGCTTTACTATATCGGTATTATCTAGTAGGTCGCAAACTAGCTACTATTAGTAGTACTATATTACTATAGGCTTAGCGTAAGTAGGCGTACTATAGTTTTTATAATTAGATAAGCTATAGGTATAGACGATAGTATACAAGTTATTATAATATTCCTTATAGTAATCGGAGTCGAATTATACTTAGTTTAGCTTCTAATCGATACGAGGATTATGTTTATTAAGCTACGGTCGGCCGAGAATAATAGGATAGTAACCTAGTATAGTAAGGTAAAAGGCCCTATATTCGACGTAGCTATTAATATTAACGGTCGCTCTAGTATACTAAGTAACGTCTACTACGAAACTACTATCGAAGGTAGTTAATCTACGAGGTTCCTTTAAGTTATAGATAGGAAGCTAGTATTAGTATACGTAATATAAGTTAATAAGAGATAAACTAGTATAACTATAATTAACTATCGCTAATAATTGCTATTCGATATCCTATCCTATATCTAGTATACTAGACTAAGGTTTATTATAAGCTATTAAGGTACAATATAGAACGAGATATTAATCGTCGTCCTTAGGTATAATACTTCCTAATAATACTAATAAACTAATCTTTAAATCTTTCTACTATCGATATTTCTTTCTATAATTATAGTATAGGTTCTTCGGAAAAGATAGTATAGGTAACTCTATCGGTATAAGCTCTTAAATACGACTTTGTTTAAGAGCTATACTTTTCCCTCCTCGTTACTACTATAAGTATTCTTATTATTAGTAGAAGGTAGATTAGTCGGAGTAGTAGCGATACTAAAGGCGGAAACGTTAGTATTTAGATAATTACTATTACGGCCCTAAGTATAGCGAATAAGCTCTAGATAAGTAGTATCGGAGTAGACGTAGTTACTACTATAGAAACGGTATAAGCCCTCGTAGTAGCGGCGATCTCTCTCTTCGAGTATTACGCGATAACGATTACTCTAACCCTAACCCTAACCCTAAGTAGTAGAGAGGTCTATAGCGTCGGGATTGCGGATAGTCGTCGTTATAGTCGTAGTAGTACTAGTATTACTATTCGTAGAAGTAAACTATCCTTAGTTATTATATAGAGCGGTATATCCCTATAGGGCGTATACGTTATTAGAATCGCTAGCGTTATTATTACTATAGTTACTATAGGAGTTAGGATTTTAGTTAGTAGCGCTACTAGTACTAGGCTTAGTATTGTCGCGACTACTCTCTATATAATACTAATAGAGCTAGTTATCGATAATAGTTAGGCGTCGATATAGTACTAAGAAGTTAGTAGGCTTATTATATATATTACTAAGCGCTACCTTTCATTCGGAAGATAATCTACGCTTTAGGGTATTAACTTAAGCCTATCCTTTATAACTAAGTAGAACGTTAAGATAATTAAACTTAGTAAGGTAGTAAGCGAACTCCTTATTCTTCTACTTTAAGTTATCTAGCTTATAGCTAGTAGTAGTAACCTCGTTAGGATCGCCGAAGGTATTAACTAGTAGGTTACGAAAGTTATCGAGGTTATCGAAATCTATAATTATGCCCTAATTATCGTAACGGACGTATAGCTAGACTATCGAATAGGCCTTACTAGTAGTACGACTATATATATATATTAACTAGTCCTAGGATATTAGAAAACGATTATCGTTAATTATTAACTTAATCGTAAGCTTAGTAAGGAAAGGCTTTAACTTCTTATAGTCTCTATCGTATTTCTCTAGGTCTAGGTACTTCTTACTCTTACTATATCTAATATCGTTATTATTATTATAATCGTAACTAAAGCGAGGATAATAGGGAGGTCCTAGTCGATCGCGAGAGCGTAGTTCTAGATCGTAATCCTAGTCGTTATTAGGGCTAAAGGGGCCGTTACGACCGTTAGGGTTAGTGTCTAGTAGACCGAAGCGTAAGCGACTAAGATAATTAAAGATAGCGTAGTAGGGAGTACTACCTCCTAGTATAGTATCCTTAGGTACTAGATATACGTTAAATAGATAACGGAATAGGGGTCGGCTATTATTTAGTATAGGTCCTTAGCCGCTATTGCTATTCGGATTACGTAATAAGGATACTTTAGTATTATAGTAGGTACGAGTAGCTTCTTCGCTAGCTTAGTAAGCGATGTCTTCCGCTAAGGATTATTACTATCGTAGACGTACTATTTACTAAGCTAGATCGTTACGCTACTAGTATACGATATTTAGAGTATTACGTACTAATTCGGTAGCTTAGCGCTAGTATTCTACTTTAGTACGAGCCTACGCTAGTTCGCTATTAAGATAAGCGTTAGTTTTATAATAAGTATATTATATCTATTCGAGTAATTCCGCCTCTTATTAGTATTACTATCGAAGGATAGCTACTAAGTAGTAGAGCTTAGTTATATACCGGAATATATATTTAGAGACTTCCTACTCGTTTAGACTATAGAAGAGCTACTAAAAGTCTTAGAAATTGTTAGGTAAGGGTTATTATAGTACGCTATCGATATCTATAAGACTAGGTTATAGACCCTATAGTAGTAGCTCTAGTATACCGTTTAACTAGATACCGGCTATTCCTATATAGTACTTAGAACTATCCCGATCGGTAGGCGGTACTAAAGGATCTATAGCGAATCGGCGGTATTACTATAGTCGAGTAGCTTACTTTACTTAATATAGATTAGTATATAGGTCTATATACGATATAAGGTTTATTAGCGCTATTATATAATAAGAAGTACGAGAGGGATAATAGCGATCGTCGGTAGCGTAATTATTCGTATTAATAGACGATAGTTCGTAGGTAATAAAGGAACTTATTATTCTATTAAGATATTAATTAGAAGGCTATCTAAATTAATAACGAGTTAAAGAAGAAAGAAAGAGAGAGAAGCTCTCTTATAGAAGAGGTTATTTATCTACTTAGCGGATACCTTAGGCATCGTATTACGTAATCTCGAGTTACGTAATCTTAAGTTACGTAATTTCAAGTTTTATATACAAGTCGCTAAGATCGTAATAGTAGACTATACTTGTTTAAGTATAGTATAGGTAAGGTAATAATTCCTTACCTATAGCTAGCTATATACTAACCGATAGATTAGCGGACTATTAAACGATAGTATCTATATAAGAGATAGTATAGGTAATAATATATATTCCGAGACTTCCGAAAGGGGAGAGAGCCTTTAACTTATTATATATAACTTTTTATATATCCTTAAATTGAATCTTACTCTCTATAATAAAGGCGAGTCTCGCGAACTCCTTTTTATAGTTATCGAAAGAATTTATTAGAAATGAGGTTAGGGACGCCGTTAGCTATACTTATTCGAGTATAGTCTAGATAAGGTAATAGCTACTTACTAGTAGCTAGCTATATAGCTAGCCGTTTTTCTAGCTTACTTTCTAGTTACTTAACTTAATACTTATTAGTAGGTACGTAGTAGCGCTATACATTATATAAGATCTTCCTTTATATCTTTTATTATACTTTTCTATTCTTAGGAATAGCTCGTATATATAGAAGTATATATTAATAACTCTTATATATCCTCGTTAATAGAGTTCGAGAGATAAGAAGCGAGAGGCGCCGTCCGCTATACTACTTCGAGTATAGTATAGATATAATAATAACTTCTTACCTATATTATTCGCGTATAGTATAGGTAAGGTAATAGCTACTTACCTATAGCCGTCTAATATAGCTCTTAGCCCTTCTTATTTAATACGATCTTATATACTATATAATATAGCTATTTAAATAAGAGTATAAGTATATAGAAAGTATAGTAAAGAGTAAAGTAAAGAGTAAAGTAAAGGGTTTATAAACTAATATAATAAGAAAGTAGAGTAAAGAGTAAAGTAAAGAGTAAAGTAAAGGATTTGTAAACTAATGCAATAAGAAAGTATAATAAAGAGTAAAGTAAAGAGTAAAGTAAAGGATTTATAAACTAATATATATACTACGTAGCGGGCGAATCTTAGTACGGCCTCTACCTACGAGCGTCTAACTATTTCTCCTTAAAGCCTACGACCTTCTAATATAGCTCTTAGTCCCCTTGTTTAATACGATCTTATATACTATACGATATAGGTCTTTAAATAAGAGTACAAGTATATAGAAAGCAAAGTAAAGAGTAAAGTAAAGAGTAAAGTAAAGAGTTTATAAACTAATACGATAAGAAAGTATAGTAAAGAGTAAAGTAAAGAGTAAAGTAAAGGGTTTGTAAACTAATACGATAAGAAAGTATAGTAGTAGTAAATTCTTACATTGCTATACTATTCTAACTACTAGACAAGTAGCTATCTCTATCTATTCTTAAAGGTAAAAGCCCTCTACCTATAGCCTCCGGTACAAAACCCTTTATCTCCTCCCTACTTTATAGGATTCTATCCCTATCTTTAGTATTTATTTAGGCTATAGGATATAGAGAGGATCTCTATAGCTCCTTCCTCTTACTAGGCTCCTATTTCTAAATCCTACCTTCCTCCTCCTCCCTTTCTAGTTCTTCCTTTGTAAGTAAGAACTATTCTAGGAGGCCCTCCTTAATTATCTACCTAGTTACTTCGTTTAGGCCTCTCTTAGTCTAGGTAAGCTCCTACTATAATAATCCTATCCTTTAGATAAGTTAGTTCCTTATCCTTTATCTCTCTAGGTAGAAGAGTATAACATACTTAGGTATCTAGGCTCTATATCTATATGTATACTCTAGTGTCTTGCCTAGGACCCTCCTCCTTATTAGGTATACGTTTAGGCTAATATGTTCGGTTCTAATTAGTATTACTATTGTACGTTGCTTCCTTAACTATTCTTAGTATATTTCCCTACCTTTTAGCCCTTCCTACTAGGCTATAAGGAGTTGTTAGCCCTGTTAGGATACCTATCTTTTCCTAACCTAGCTTTCCTATTATATATTCTATTTCTAGTATATCTACTAGTACTTAGGCATTATTCCTCCCTACTAGATGTATTCCCTAGTCTATCTATTAACCTATTCTACTATCTATCTCTACCTTATCTTTAGGTCTTGTATCTAGGCTATGCCCCTATTCCTCCTATATTCCCCTTTAACCTTTTTATACCTCTCCTAGATAAACTTAGTAACGGGTTTGTCCTCTATCTTAGCTAATTATTATCTTACTATCTCTTATATATATAGAGAGATAGGTAGGATTTGTGTTTTCCTCTAAAGGACTCCCTCTACTATACTCTTATATACTCCTATAATATGCCTTAGTACCTAGTTTTAGATCTTTTCTAGCCCTAGGGTAGTCCCTTTTCTATGTCTAGGAAGACCTTTTAGTATTATCTAGACTTTAGCTCCGTACGTTATTATAGGCCTTACTATAGCTATATATAGGTGTTTTGCCTTTTAGAATAATGCTCCCTCTATAGATTTGTAAAGCCTCTAGAGTAAGGATATCTAGGATATGCCTTTCTCTACTATTTTCTTAATATTAGACGTCCTAGTAGGTTAGTTCGGGTAAGGTTCGGGTTCAAAACCGAACCTAACCCATTTGTCTAGGTCTAATCTTAGGAAACCGGAAGTTTGTCTAGGTTTAAACCTAAAAATTCAATAGGTTTATAGCGAACAATAGAAATATTAGAAAGGCGGAAATTGCGAAATATCGAGATAGAGAACATATTGTTATTTATGTATACTACCATTATCGTAGTCCTAAAGGACAAACTAGTTATTTCTTCTATATATGCTACTAGTATCGTAGTCCTTAAGGACAGAGCAGTTATTTCTTTCTATAGTATAGCGCTAATAGCTACCCTTCCGTTCCTTTATTACGTACGACGGTTCTTGTATAGATTCTCGCTAACGTCTATATCTCTAATAAAGATACCGTAGCCCTTTAGAAGCAAACTTAGTATAACAATATCCTTCTACTAAATAGTAATACGCTTAGTATAGACGGCTAGTAGGTTAATAGCTATCTAGAGTTAGTATATATTAAGGACGTTAGGGAGTAATATATACTCGAAGAAAGTCGTAAGGTATACTTTAGAGGCCTTATACAATACCTCGATAGTATTGGACTAAATATAGAACTAGCTAGCGCCGGTAATGCTAGTATCGTAGATTAACTATTTAATTAGTCTCTAGAATAGCGCTCGCGGGATTATAAGGTCGGTAGACATTTATATAGTCTTGATCTACTATAGTACGTTTTCTAAAAGATAATTAGTTACGGCTAGCTATACGGCCGGCTATACGGCTAGCTATACAAGAAGTAGAACTTACTACCTACGTTTCTACGACGTACGCTTATAGTTACCTTCTTATTTAGCTTGCTAGGCTTAAAGGTAGTACTTTTGTAGGCCTTGAAGGTAGTAGCGTAGATATTGTAAAGAATACGAGTAGTACCTTTCTTATTCTTCTTAGTAGCGGTAGCGACAGACTTTCCGGCTATTCTAGATATAATAAGTATACGACTAAAGGTATAGAATTACGGCATAGGTAAAGAATAGGCGATATATAATATAAAAGCCGAATTGAAGAAAGTTGTTATTATACGCGATTGTATTATAGGTTAGTATAATAAAAACGTCGTTACTACCGTTTCTAGGGAAGCAAGTAGAAAATAATAGAAAGTAACGTAATAAGACCTTAATAATAGTAAGACCGCTCGATAATAGTAAGAGTAGAAGACATTATATACGCGACTAGGCGGGATTTAATATAATTCTAAAGTAATAGGTAAAGCTAAATCTATAGCCGGTAGTATAGCTAGCTATAGTTAGAGAGTATACGTAAAAAAATCCAATATGCAATAACTAAAAATAACGTAATAAGGCTCGATAATAGTAAGAGTAGAGGATAGAATACATGCGACTAGGCAAATTTGATACGATATCGAAATAATAAGTAGAGCTAAATCTATAGCCGGTAGTATAGCTAGCTATAGGTAGAGAGTATATATTAAAAATCTAATAAGCAATAACCGAAAATAACGTAATAAAGCTCGATAATAGTAAGAGTAGAGGACAATACATACGCGACTAGGTAGGATTCGATACGATATTAAAATAATAGGTAAAGCTAAATATGTAGCTAGTAGTATAGCCGGCTATAGTAAGACCCTAAGTATCGAAGAAATAGCTATAAAGACTTAGACTAACTATCTCGAACTATTAGTATTATTCTCCTAAAAGTCGCGCCTAGATCTTTGTAATAAGCTATATGTCTTTCTACTATAGAGTAACCTATTTAGCGTAAATTGCGAGTAGGTTAGCTAGCTCGAATATAGTCGTTAAGAACGC